>JABFQM010002800.1:0-13730 GCA_022816865.1 Zelostemma sp. ZL-2020
TGGATCAGATGGGGGATGCTCCGGACAAGGAGATATCACGCGTTTTGGTGCATTGTTCTCCTTGTTCGAAGCATTCGCAGCATCCTCCTTCAGCTTAGCGATTTTCGCAGCGTCCACAGGAGGGAGAGGGGGAGGAGGGGGAACAATTTTGGAAATTTCACCATTACTCCAAGCAGCCATCAAAAGCTGTCTGCGAGGAGTAATGATGCGAAGTTTTGTTATTTGGTTATTTCGAGGAAATGATAACTTTCCTAATAAAACGCTCTCATTTATAGCCTCAAGTGGCTGACATGATTGCGCGGAAAAATTGCACGACGCCACCTCGCTGAAAATGGTTCATCTAAGAATATCAATTGTCCAGTGCATACAAATATTGTACAATGTATATTCGCGAATTCAAATTTTCCCGCGAATTTATGAATTTAAATTTTTCCGCGAATTCAAGACTTCAAACTTCCCTACGGATAAATCACAATTCTACCTAACCGACAACGCATACCTATTGACTGACCGAATTCTACCTTACCGATGGAATTCTACCTTACCGGCATCGCAAACATTTTACCAACCGACATTGCTGATCTATTTACCGCCCGAGTTCTACTTTTTCTTTTATTATGCGGCGCTGCACGTTACGAAAGGGGTGTATGCAACCGATGAAAAGAATCGGTCGCGTCGGCTTCCCCCACCATTGCGGCGCTGAACGTTAGGGAAGGGGTCGGGGCCTCGAGGTGGGAGGAGTGTTCGGCTCACTGCGGCTCACCACCATCTGCCACAGTCTGTCGGTGGCAGACGGTCGCGCGGAAAGGTACTTATACTGAAGATGAGTAATAGAATTCTGACGAATTAAAGAATTTAAATATTCCCGCGCATGAAAGTAAATGGAAATTTTATTTATTTATTCATTTATTTTATTTTATTTTTCAATTTTTTTTATAATTTTTATTTTTTTATTTTTTTTTTTTTTTTTTTATTGAGCGGGAAAATTCAAATTCTCATAATGCGCATTGAAGTTTGAATATTCCCACACTTCAAAAAATTTGAATTTTGCCGCGTACGGAGAAGAATTCAAATTTTCCCGCCAATAAGAAGATTCAAACTTTCCCGCGGAAAAAAAAGATTAAAATTTTTCTGGGTATGAAAAGATTCAAATTTTCTCGCGCATTATAGGAATTTGAATTTTCTCGCGTAAAAATAAGAATTCAAATTTTCCCGCTAATAGAACGATGTTAATTTTCCCACGGATTTATAAATTCAAATTTTGCCGCGAATTTAAGACTTCAAACTTTCCTACGGATAAATCACGATTCTCCCTAACCGACAACGCATACCTATTGGCCGATGGAACCTTACCGACATCGCAAACATTTTACCGACTGAGATCTGCCTAACCGACATTGCTGATCTATCTACCGACCGAGTTCTACATTTTCTTTTATCATGCGGTGCTGCACGTTACGAAAAAGGGTATGTGCAACCGATGAAAAGAGTCGTTCGCGTCGGCTTCCCCCACCATTGCGGCGCTACACGTTAGGGAAGGGATGGTAGCCTCAAGGTGGGAGAAGTTTTCGGCTCACTGCAGCTCACGACCATTTGCCACAGTCTGTTGGTGGCAAACGGTCGCGCGATACTCTTACGGGAGGTAAGTGAAAAATTACTAACGAATTTAGAAATTAGAATTGTTCTAGGCATTAAAAGATTTGAATTCTCCCGCCAATGAGGTTTTGATTTTCCAGCGGATTCAAGACTTTGAAGTTCCCCGCTGATAAAAAAATTCGAATTTTCCCGCCAATAAAAGAATGAAAACTTCCCCGCCGATAAAAAAATTTGAATATTCCCGCGCATTATGGAAATTCAAATATTCCCGCGAATAGAGAAATTAAAATTTTTCCGCCAATGACAAGATTCAAATTTACCCGCCAATAAAATAATTTAAATTTTCCCGCCAATAAAAAATTTTAAATATTCCCGCGCATTATGAAAATTCGAATATTCCGGCCAATAGAAAAGTTCATATTTTTCCGCCAAGGAAAAGATTCAAATTTGCCCGCTAATGATAAGATTCAAATTTCAAAGGAATTCAAATATTCCCGCGCATTGAAAGAATTCAAATTGTACCGCGCATTATAATAATTCAAATATCCCCGCCAATAAAAGAATTTGAACATTCCCCCCAATTAAATATTAAAATATTCCAGCTAATGAAAGAATCTAAATTTTCCGGGGTATAAAAAGATTCAAAATTTCCCGCCAATAAAATAATTCGAATTTCCCCGCCAATGAAAGAATTCAAATATTGCCGTCAATGAGAATATCCAAATTTTCCCGCGCATTATGAAAATTCAAATATTCCCACTAATAAAAAGATGCAAACATTCCCGCAGCAAAAAAAATTCAAATTTCCCCCCAAAAAAAAGAATTCGAATTTTTCTGGGTATATAAATATTTAAAGTTTCCCGCGCATTAGGCGAATTCAAATTTTCCCGCGCAAAAACGAATTCGAATAGTCCCGCCGGAGAAACAATTTGAATTTTCCCGCCAATAGAAGAATTCTACCTAACCGGAAACGCATGCCCTATTACCGGCTGAGTTCTACCTTACCGACCGAGTTCTGCCGTACCGACTGAAATCTACCTTACCGACCGAGTTCTACATTTACTGACTGAAATCTACCTTACTCGACCGAGCTCCACCTTACCGACCCCCCCCACCATACAAAAGGGGGCGTGGCCTAAAGGGAGGAGGAGTGGGGGGGGCCAGTATCCTCTTAGCTTAACTACTATCAACGACAGAGCGCTCGGCCGATTACGCCGGAGAGGGGCGGTCGCGCGACGCGATCGCCTAGGTTTTATTCGAGAAAAACTAATAATACATCTGATGTTTAGTAATGTTTTTTTCAGGTACTGTTTTGCCATGATTGATGCGGTTAGGAAACCTGCTTCGGTATGCAATTTCCAGAAAAATTACCCTGGCATTTTATTCGAATTTCATCAATTTTATTATTCTTTCAATACGCACGCTTAAAAATACTTTGAGGGTGATTCCACCCCAAGTACAAGTGAAAAAATTTTCCAAAGTAATTGTACAGTTCACTGTTTCATTATTTTACTGTTCATTACTGTTTCACGCACGCTTGAGAATACATAATGAAATAGTAACCCTTATAGCACATAATATTCCAGGAATATGCCAAAAATATTCCTGAAAATATTACCGGAATATTAAAATTTCTGGCCCTTGTCCCTTGGGCCAGTAATAAAAGAAATATTTTGAGAATATTCTGGTAAAATATTTCAAAAATATTGTACTAGAATATTCTCAGAATCTTTCTTTCACTATTGGCCTAAGGGACAAGGGCCGGACATTTCAATATTCCAGGAATATTTTTAGGAATATTTCTGGCATATTCCTAAATATTGTGTGCTCTTACGGTAACTGTTCAATTACTTCGAAAAATTTACATTCATATTTGAGGTGCAATTGCCCTTAAAGTATTTTCAAACGTGCGTATTGAAAGAATCATAAAATTAATGAAATTTGAATAAAATGCATTGAGATTTTGTGTAACAAATTCAACGATTACTCGCGATAATTTCTCTGAAAATTGTATACTAAAGCAGGTGTTATACCTGCATAAATCATGGCAAAACTGTACCTGAAAAAAACATTACTGAACATCAAATGTATTATCGGTTTTTCTCGATTAAAACCTAGGCGATCGCGTCGCGCGACTGCCTCTCTCCGGCGTAATCAGCCGAGCGCTCTGTTGTTTATGCTTTCTGCGAACGTCCTTTATTTGTAGCGATGCTATCCCTACCTTTTCAGTTTCACCTCAACCGACCAATCGGACTAGTCCTTATAGAACAGAGCGAGCGTTGAGGGGGCTGACTTCGCTTTTCACCGGGAATCATCAGCAACTGCGTTTTGAGACGCGAGTAGTTTATTGTTTCGCATTTCGTTTCGGTTTTTTGGTTTTCTCGGGCTTGAAGTTTCGGGAAACTGTGAAATAAGGTGTTGCATTACTCTTTTTGTGCTCATCTGACTTGCAACCATGCATCAGCATGAAGAAGACGACTTTCCTCCAATAGTTCGACAACAACGTCGTGTTTTTAACGAAAAAATTGAAGATGGTTATGTGTACGTGACTGACAAGATGAACGAGGATAATAAAACATTGTAAGTACATAGTATTCCTACAAGAGCTTTGAAATCCTAATTTGACGGTATTACATTGTCCATGTGATGTTTAACTTCCGAATCGTTCACGATTATTACAACATGTACATTACTGGACACATTATGGGAAGAAAAATGTTGTGTACAGCAATTCTTTAAATAATACAGAAGCGAAATGTTATTGTCGGAAATACATGTGAAAATTCGAGTCTTTGTGAGAAACCAATTGATATTAATTCATATTGTGAAAAATATTGATAAATTTAGTTACCCATTATCGACAAGATCCGATATTATTATTCTCATCATTCATTATCACACGCAGATTTCTGAAAACACGAAAAAAATGGTGGATGCGCCATTACGTCTGGCGACGTCGCCGCAACCGGTTGCAGTGGTTGCATTTGGCAAATTCGCAACTGCTATTGCAACCGCTCGGGAAAAAAGGCATAAAAGGGCCAATTTTGTGGCAAAACAATTTTTCTAAATACATGCTCGGTAATTATAAGATTGAAGATATTGAAAAGTCGAGTGTAAATGCGGTCAATCCTTAAAAAAAAAAAAATTGATACGGATCATGGCGGACTTGGCACTTGACGGTACTTATGGCGCCAAATTTGAAATTCCCCCGACGAAGTTTGTCATAAAGGGAGTAATTATTACAATTACTGAGCATGCATTTAAAGAATCCTTTTCCTGACAAAATTGTCCCTTTTATGCCTTTTTTCCCGAGCGGTTGCAATAGCGGTTGCGAACTTGCCAAATGCAACCGCTGCAACCGATTGCGACGATCCGCAATAGGCGTGCTTTTTCTCTCCCTCTCTCTCGTTTCCGTTTTGTGATATTGAGCGGGGAAGTATTTCTAAAATTGCCCAGAAAATTGAAATTCCCGTTGAATAAACATGGTTAATAATTTATAGATTCATCTGAGTAATCGATTAATTTGAAGAAACAATAGACTTATCAATTATTTTTGCTTATTTATGGGAAATGAATGCTGTTCAAAAAACATTTATGCCTATCAATATGAATGTTGGGATGTACAAAAAGTTTTGAAACACTTTCAAATCGCAAATCGAAATTACTTCCAGAACAACAATGGCGTTTTTCGAAATAATTGCAAGTCTGCAATTGATGGCAAATAATGCAGGACGTGAATTCTTATTTACCTAAACGTTAATAAGCGTAAATTATCTCTGCATTCGAATTTATGCGAGCTTCCTTGTCTGAATTACTAAAGTTCTAGGACCATTCATGTAAAAAAAATTTGTTGCATTTTTCGTAAGTAAAGTACATCATGTGTCAATCATTACTTTCGAAAAATTGAAAGAAGTGGAAAATCGCATTCATTAAATAAAAAATTGCAAATCTAATTTTTCCTCTATTGAAAATACGTGTTTTTATGGTTCATATAATGGTTCATATGAACAATGGTATAATTGTCAATAGCAATGGTTGATATAACCGAAACTTTGCGTGAAGTGATTATATTGATACAATTTGAAATCAGAATTATGAAGCTAAAATCCTGCGTTAGCCAGGAGAAGTCAGGGAATATATTTTCGGAAAATAAGTAGCCGTGTTGTTAATCCTAATTGTTATATTTTGCATTACTACAGATTGGTGAATGATCGTTGCGCGACTTTTCTTAGAGACAAATATTGTGTGCTCGAATGAATTTTCAAATTCCATATTATAATAAAATCTGACTGTCTTCATGGAATTAAACTTGTATGCTAGAAGTTTGTTTTTATTTTTGTACAAATTAGTTACATGATAGCATATGTCTCTTGTTTGTCGAAGGATCGTTAAATGCTTAAACAACAAATGTAAGGCTCGAGGACACTACGACTTGGACGAAAATCTACAGCTTTTGCGTTTTCATTTTCACGAGGCAAAGCAACACAACCACGGCCCCGATCCAAAAGTGCAGCTGGAAACATTATTTAAGAAAGCCTTGTACGACGAATGTATTTCAAATTTAGACTCTGCGGGACATATTTATCAAAAATTGCGTATACTGTACGTACTTATATAAGACGAATTTGTCAATATTTATATATTCAGAACTATATTCGTAGATAGAGTCGCATGGAGTCTCGTTTTGGACCTGAGCAATGTCATGAGAAACTTCTGCTTATTTCTCGCTTTGTAAAGATGAACTTATCAGTACCCGAACAACACACGACCGTCTACAAGACGTCTAAATCGCGTTATCATGAAAATGGGCGTACGTCTTGGGGAGGTTGCGATACTGCGCAGTCACATCTTCTAGTCATCTTGAAAACGTTCAAACGGCCGCTTATTTAGGTGGCCGTTTGAACGTTTTCAAAATGACTAGATGATGTGACTGCGCAGTATCGCAACCTCTTAAAGACGTACGCGCATTTTCATGATAACGCGACTTAGACGTCTTGTAAACGGTCGTGTGTTTTTTGGGTAGTTACAGATCATGCCTTAGTAGTTGGACAACTGTCTTAAAAACATCGCGTTTTTAATTAAACCGTCATTCTTACTTACACATTGCAAAAACAAGTCTGTAAACTTGAACTACTTTTTACACACTACGACGTGAGTTCTATGTTAAAGCAAAGAGAACACGCTTGATGTGTGTAAAACTTGTTCTTATGCTTTAGCATAGAACACACGTTGAAATGTGTACAAAGTTACCACGAGATTACATACTTGTTTATGCAGTGCGATCGTAGGGGGCTGAGAACTTGATATAACAAGATAATTTGGTAAGAAATAAAAGCAATTGCTTCACATTAGTTCTGATGGGAGTTTTCAGTCACGCCCAAAGAAGTGCAGTATACAGTTTTAATACGCAAATCATAGAAAAACAAATATTCGATTTGTTGTAAGCAATCTTAAGGGTTTAAGAATAGATAAGAACAAGATTTTTAGAAAATAGAAATAAAAATAATTTATAATTATTTTTTGAATCATAAAGGAGAGTTCTAGGACGAATTCTTAGCCAGACGCAACGAGTTTCGGAAGAATTTTGTACGTGATTAATTTAAAAACAAAAACTCAAGTTGTTATAGATAATATTAGCCTAAGATAGTGTTATAAGAGATTTCTTTTTGCTTCAATGAAAAAATCCAAAGAAGAGTTGAAAAAAAATTCAAAGTCCGCTCGAAAAATTCTGAAGAAGTACGATATGTTACAAAATAAATCCTTAACGCTACAAGCCATTTTAAGGGACTAAGAACATTAAACAACAATTGTGAATTGTATCTTGAAGTCAATTTTACATAAAATTCTTTCAGAACAGTTGACAGGAAGTTTCGACCGATGGGAAAAAATTTTTCACGATAGCAGCTGTCCAAGTTTGTTTGTAAAATCATAGATTAAATTTTTTTCAACAAGTTAAATTCGACCAAGAACAGTTTCTAGAAGTATTATGTGGTTTATTTTTCTATTCCGACAATAGAAATTAGTGCCGATGTGCACTATCAGACTGATTTTTCTTTGAAACAGAGGTGTAATGTAGAGTAAGCACTATTGCATTATTTTTCTCGATAGTTAGACATTCAAAGTCATAATTGTCGTCAGACTTCTGTGTCCCTCGTCAAAGGAAGGACACAGTCGGCATTAAAATCTTCTGATGCTGATTGGGTCCGAAAGTACAACCGAAATTCGGACCGTGGCGCTCTCTTTGCACTCTTATTTCGGCACTAAAAGGTCGTATTTAGGATGTAAACGCTCCTTTCTCTTCTTTTCTTTTTCGGACCAAATAGCTCAGAAGAGAAAGGAGCGTTTATATTCTAAATACGACCGTTGAGTTCCGAAATAGGAGTGTAAAGAGAGCGCCACACTCTGAATTTCGGTTGCACTTTCGAACCCAATCGGCATCGGAAGATTGTAATGCCGACTGTGTCCTTCCTTTGACGAGGGTAGGCATCGGTTCTCCAGGAAAGGAGCTAACTTAGTACGACTGTGGTTACCAATTTATCGAAGTGAAGACGGTGATTGCATGCGTATACGGTATAGAGACATTTTTTTAGTTTATGTTTATTTTATTCTGGTGTTCGGGAATTTTGTAGTCTTTTTTTGAATCAGCAAACTTTAATATTCCATCATGGCATATTCACTGAATGAAAATCAAATGGTTCTATAGTCATGAAGAAGCCGCGACAACAGTCACTTTTCCATCGATTGAAAGCTCACTAAATCGGTGGAAGAAGTCGTTGGTACCACGTATGCCAAGAGATTTGGAGGAATTTGGCCATCTCTTGACCGAGCCGCCGTGGAGTACAATCTTGGACTTTCGGAACGGCAAGGGCGCTCTTGAATCTCGGACAGTGCTATCCGAAGATGGCAGCATTTCGATAATTTTCTTTCGGAAAGAATTCATTGCGAAAATAGCAGATCTCATTCCTCGCCTCGATGGAAATTTCGACGCTACGTACAAAACCACGCCAAGTGTACGCGGTACTTACCAATTGGCGACACTCATGGTGATGGTCTTCGAACGAGTAAGTTGACATACGTAAATAAATGTGTTTGATTAAATTCTCATGATTGCGCTTTTTTTCGCAGGCCCTTCCTGTTTTGACTGCTTTGATGAGCAAGAAGACCGAAGTGGCATACAAGGACATTTTATTGACTTTTAAAAGAGAAATCTTACCGAGTCGCTTCGTGCTTGGGTCGATTATGACCGATTATGAAATAGCTATGGGCAGAGCTTTTGAGGGTTTGTTTCCTGGCATCGCAGCAAAGGGTTGCTGGTTTCATTACTGCCAAGTATATCTTTTTATCATTAGGATTTTAAATATATCCAATTCGAAAAAGAAGGATCATAAACTTTGTAACTTCTCCTGCAGGCGATTTGGAGAAAAGCCACTTCCTTGAAAATAATACAGCGTAGAGAAACGAACGAAGAAAAGATCCTCGTTTTAAAGTACTTCATGACTTTGGCCCTTCTGCCGGCCGAGGACGTCGTAACTGGACTAGAATGGATCTTGGAGAACA
Organism: Zelostemma sp. ZL-2020; assembly: GCA_022816865.1. Taxonomy (NCBI): domain Eukaryota; kingdom Metazoa; phylum Arthropoda; class Insecta; order Hymenoptera; family Platygastridae; genus Zelostemma; species Zelostemma sp. ZL-2020. The sequence continues at coordinate 9,154 of JABFQM010002800.1, forward strand.
TATCTCTGGTCCTGAGATCTATATTTGTCAAGTTCTTGAAATATTTCGAAAGGTACTGGATGAGGACCGTGACTCCACAAAAGTTTAGCGTCCACATGTTAATTTGGCGCACAAACAACGTGTGCGAATCATACCACAGGGTGCTTGTGGGCAAAATGGGCTCACATCCGACCCTTCTTGTTTTTATGAGTGAGTACTGCTGATTATGAGAAATGAAATTTTCATTGTATATGAATATGAAACATTTATCTTTATCCCGATTAGGAGAAATGGTGCAGATCCAGCAGTGTGCTGAAAACGATTTGGCGCAACTGACAAACAATGAAAGGGTCAGTCGAATTGCAAAAGTAAAAAGCATCCTCAAGGATAAAAATATCAACTTGGCGTGGCGTCGACTAGGAGAACGAGGTGGGTCCGTTCACGCTTTCATGAGCGGAACGGAAAGCTTAGTGGGACAGGCGGCTCGGGACTTAGCCCAAATTGAATATTTGCAGAGCCAAAGCAACGATCAAAGCGGCAATTGTGAGAATAACATCATCATATATACGAAAAAATACGTTATGTACATTATTAAAATTACACGAGTCAATTAAAACCCAAACTTTATTTCTGTCATTGAATAACGATTATTTTACCGTGAACTTTTTTCTAGCGGATGAAAACGAGCCTGATGAAGAAGACAGCGAAACCGTGGATGACATTGATAACGCCGATGATGCGGAAGCCACAATCGTTGCTCCTAGCACCGACGACAACGTCAATTTCATCATTAGCCAACCTGTGGTTCATCTAATGCGAATTGGACAACACGCCGCGGTACGGGGTGCCAATGCCATTGCGAGAAGCCCAGTTTTGGATTTGGCCGATGAGAGTCGTAGAAGTCCTACATCAAACCGTAGGGACAACTCTGAGCTTAACGATGCCCTTATGAATGTCGATGACGGCGAGTTTTATGAGGAGGGTCGTCACTTACAAGATATCGGTAGTCAAGATACACTTATTCTCGGTCAAGGTGAGAGAGGATTTTAATTACTTAAAAACGATGAACAAAAAAATTGCCCGAAATACTTCAGCATATTATTGAATTGCACTGTCTATATATCATCCAAGTTTTCATCCAATAGAGCTGAGAGATAAACTGATATATATTGAGAAAACTGGCTGATGAAATTCTTAAGCAATGTATAACGTTAACTCAATTGATTATTGTGCGTTTTTTATAAATGTGAGACCGCAATACACTTTTCCACTGCAGCTATTAATTTATGAAAGCATGGATATATATATGTATATATCCTAGGATACATATGAACAAGCAAGTTGCAAAAAACGGACTCAAAAAGATTAAGGATAATCTTCAACAACAATTTTCAATTCTTAATTTTCTCCTCAACGAAATCAAATTCAATGCGCAGTTTATTGGTATTCGACAAAAGATATCAAGTCTTTAGAGCTAGAAATCGTAATGAACAAACAGAGTGGAGTAATTATGTCGAACAAAGGTTTCATCGCCACAGCATTGATTTGAAAAGCTTGTAGGGTGAAAGTTGTCCACCGATTGTGTTTAATTGTAGCAGAGATATTTGTAAGTGAAACTCCTAGAAAGTTGAATGACTAATCGACATTGACTGATGATTTTCTTGTAGCAAATAAAAAAACGAAAACTACCATTTTATCATACAGTAATAAATTTTTTTCAATCACAGAGGTTATTCGTAGATCAGACATCATAATTTTGTTGTTTTTCGCTCAAGGGAACGTTACTTTTTGAGTTTTACACTTTTTTTCAAAATCTGTTGAAGAAACAGATGTAAATAAATGACATCATGAAAAATATAAGTATCTACAGGTTGATTTATGAGTTTGTATCCGAGTGAACTATTAACCGCATGATTCTATTCATCTTTTTGATCTTTCGCTTTTCTAACTTTCCTTAACCGATTGGCACGAAACTTGTGATTTCATGATGTTTTTTCGTAGAACCTGAAGTCCATAACGAAGAAGACTTTCGAATTCCCGAGGATGACTTTGGTTTCGTGGGCTTGGAAGTCCCAGAGGAATCATCGCCATACATGCCAGTTGATCCTCTATCGTTGGACGAAATGAGACAAGACGTACGACGCACCGCGAACATCAGAGGAGTCTGTCTCATTTGTTACAACAGAGAATCAGATTGGCTGATGTATCCTTGTGGCCACATGGCACTTTGCAACGACTGCTACGACGATTACAATGGTGACACGTGTGTTGGATGCCGAGGAAACATTACTGAAAGAATTCGCGTGCGTTTTATGTAGACGTAGGATTATAATTGTAGGCTTTTCCAAAGAAAAAAGTGATATTATTGTATGGACGTAAATCTTATAACAGATATATTATAGCCTCTCCCCTCTCTAATAAGATCTCATTTAACGCTATGAGGCCAGACTAAATTTGTGTGGATCTAATACGATTCATTTGTTTAATTGCGAGTTGCCAATTAGGTCGTTAATTACCCCAAAAGAACGGTATTCTTGAATCGATCCTGTTTCGAGGCCGAATCTACATCAAATTGAGTCTTGTATTTTTCAGGCAAACGCATCGACAGTCTTAGCTTGGCAGCGTTGTTTCAAGTCTGATTCGAGCCATTTTTAGCCCTGCTTTTTGAGATGAAATTGTTATGTTTAAAATTAATAATTGAATGAAGAAACGTTAATTGAATAACTTATAAACTAAATGTGTAACAAGTTTACAAAAAATCAATTCCCATCTTAAAAAGCAACGTTGAAAATGTCTAGAATCTGGCTTGAAAGGACGCTGTCGACCTAAGGCTATGTAGATGCGATAGCCTAGGAAATACAAACTCGGTTTGATGTCGATTAGGCCTCGAAACAGTATCAAAACAATACTAAATTCACCTTAGAGCTGTAACTCTCAAGTGCCATTACTGTGACGCTACTTTACGGCTATATATATTACACATTATCAATAATATAGTATATTCATGAATATTTTAATGTGCAATATAGGCGACACGCCCAAATATTGAAACATATTGTGATACAATGCAACATAAAACTTAAGTAGTACTTTGAAAGATAACAATTGTTGTTTAACGACCCTATCAGATTTCTAAAACATGGAATAGATTTCTTGGAAAAAAAATTTAGGAAACTTCTATTACGTTTCAGGGATGAACAATATGTTTTGCATGATATTGCTATAAAGATATGATTATATAAATAACAGTTCTGCTTGATTTTATTCCCATACTTCCGCCCCTTCTCCAAATTCCTTCAATAAGATTTACAGGGTTTTCAGTGTGGATTTCGTTTGCGTTTTTCTGATAGTAGAACACAGGATCAAGTTCAACTTTCCTAACGACAATCTGTCCCCCATTTCGGACCAACTTGGCCAATTTTGTTGCTAAGGGAAGAGTATGATAAACCAGAAAATGTACTTTACAAATTACAATTATCAGGGAATTGGGTTAATTAAATATAAGGATTAGGATTTTTAGATATTTTCTCTATAGAATTGTAATATAAAATTATCAAGATTAAAATTATATCAAAATTATGATATAAAATTAAATATTAGGGTTTTTACATATGTGACCTGTAATGAGAAAAGGGCCCTAACGACACTTCAGGCCCTAACGACATTTTTCAACCTCCGTTTATTATTTTTAATTATTCAAGTTTCAGTTCACACCTAAAAATATATAGTGACGACGATGCAATATTACGTATTACAAAGCCTAGCTCATTAGAAGTCGCGAGAAGACCTCCGAAGTCGAGTTCAGGGCGTTTTGAAGTTAGTTTCGCTAACGTCAAAACGCCCCGAAACGTGCAACCGATATTTCGGTATTATTCCCGAAATTTCGGGGGAAACCAACGTCAAAACGCACCGAAATGCCCCAAAATATCGGGGCGTTTCGATGTTAAAAGTCCCGAAATATCGGACCGTTTTGGAGTAGAAATGGAAAGATGAATGCATATGTATTGACCGATATGCAACGATTCCAATTAATGGTACGATTAGCAATGTAATGCAACATTAATTGAATTTGATCGATCGGGTTACATTATTAATAATTTGTGAATAAGTTTATTGTTCAAACAAATAAAAATTATTGACCCCAAAATTCAAAATCGTTGGACATTGCGAGTGTAATAATTATTAGCGAACGATAAAATTGTTTGAACAATCAATTTGTTCAAACAAATTGGAAAATTTGAAAATTGAAAAAAAGCAATTTTTAAAATATTTTTGTCGATCGTAATACATTATTAATGATTTTCGAATAGGTTTATTGTTTAAACAAATGAAATTATTGACACTAAAATTTCAAAATCGTTGCACATCGAGAGTGTAATAATTATTATCGAACGATACAATTGTTTAAACAAATTGGAAAATTGAAAAAAAGCGATTTTAAAGATATTGTTATCGATCGTAATACATTATTAATGATTTTCGAATAAGTTTGAACAATAAACTTATTCGTAAATTATTAATAATATATTACGAACGATAACAATATCTTAAAAATTGCTTTTTTTCAATTTTCAAATTTTCCAATTTGTCTAAACAAA
>JABFQM010002801.1:0-13731 GCA_022816865.1 Zelostemma sp. ZL-2020
CTAACATTGAATCCATTCGATGATTTGAAATAACCATCGATTTGTACTTGGGGCCAGCGCAAACTTTCAATAAATTCAATAACGCTGCCCGACAACGTTTCGACAATCCGAATTTCAAAGAAAAAGCTGTGCACAATACTTTAACGTCATCTACAGTCAAGCCAGCATCTTTAAACATAACGTATGATGAAATTAATCTCTCGCTTTTAACTTTTCTTTTCTTCTTTGAAAACATTTCTCCATCAGCAGGGTCTTTACTTTCATCGCAAGCGTCTGGGATATTTTTAAATGTTTCATTTCCCTCCGCAGGCGAAAGATCATCGAAGTCTTTTCCAGTATTCGTAAAATTCATATCCAGTTCAGCATCCCTGTTGTCTCCAACTGTCAATTGAAACTCCACATTTCCCTTAGAGCTCAGTCCATTTCTGCTTTCTTCTTTATCAACTTGTAATCCTCGTGTGCTCTTGAATTTGAATCGCTTGGTGCTGCTTGGTCCTTCTCCGACTGTTTCATCGTGATGAGAAATTAAACTTTTCTTCACAGCAGCTTTAAATGGCTTCACAGTTACTTTTGGGAGCCATTTCTTTTTATCTGTTGAAAAATGTACCGCTTCTTTGTTCAAAATTGAAATATTCGTAAATTTAGTGCCGTAACAGTGCCCAAAACATGTTTATTTGGGAAAGTAAGAGAGCCATAAGAAAAAGAAAATGTTTGAAAGATAATGTATCCATTGTGAGATTATAAATTATGATTTATAAGTAAAATTATGTTTCTCAAGCCTTGAACACATGCAGTTACGCCACTGATCATAAAGATCTAAAATCTGTTGTTAGCATGCATTTTTACTTGAAATTGCTCCCGAAGTTTTGAGTTCCCATGTTCGTCTTGTTTGTTCGGAGACCATCAACGGTTCAAAATTGGTAAGTAAAGGCAGTTTGTAATGCTTAGGTTCTTTTTTTGTTTCTCCCATTTTTCTGTAATGCACTTTCTGAAAAAATATAACGTACAGATATGTAAACACTTTAAAACAATCGGTAATAATTCAAACGTGACGTAAGAAATCATTAATTATTCAGTAGACAATGTAAATTGCTTTTCAGATAATTGCTTTCGAAATTGTTTGATTATTGGTAACGAAATTAATCTATTAATTTTGACAGCGATTGAAAAGTTAGGTTGTGTATGAGAAGTATTCATCTTTCCAGGCGATGAAAAAATTTTACATACCTTCGTCGTTGTGCAACGCACGAAAAAGTTACGAGATTTCACTTCACGGACTCTCTGTGCAATTTGATTTGCTGCATTAGCACGTATTACGAAATTTCTCGATTATTTCTCGATAATTTCGATTATTTCTCGATTGTTTCCGATTTTCTCGATTGCTTCTCGAATCATTTCATATTTCAAATAAAACAACGAGTTTCGAAAAAAAAGTGACAATCAACGTTAAAAAGATTCAAACGGTTGCCAAGGAACAGCGAAAAGTGCCGGGTAAGTTCGATGTTTCTTAATATTCACGGAGCAATCTACTCATGAACCAATCTCACAAATCTAATTTACACGATGAGTTTTTCGGTTGTGCATGCATAAGAATACATTTAATTACTTGTTTGACAGGTATAAAAAATGTATGCCGCCGTCCTCGTCATTTCATCGAAGGAGACAAGGGTGATTGAGGTTTCCGAACTGAAAGCTTTCGATGCCCTAAAGTGGAATCCCAAATCCAAGTACACGATTGCAAAAACTGGAGAAAAAGTGCAAATATTCTTTACTGAAGGTATAAGTGACCGTCAGTATATGATTGTTCAGGAATGTGAAACTTTTAATTCATAATAACGTATCGTACAAAAACTTGATGTTGTAAATAATACTTAAAATACAATAAACACGTATTTTTCCGAATTTTTCAGAGAATGAAGAAACAGCGAAACAAAAGTTGGCATCGAAGCGACAAAATATCATTCCATCCTGGCAACTAGATACAGCAACTGAAAGCGACAATTCGATCCACAAAAAACAAACTCCAGTGCGTTAATCAGTGTGAATTGATATATTGTTGACATGTATGTGCAATCACCGATTGTGACAATATTTTGTTGGCATTACTAGAAGGAAGTTCCAAAGGAAGTAGACTTCAATCTCCTGATAACAAACAGGTTGCGTAAAATTCGCGAGGAAGCGGAGTTGAGGCAGATGAAAAATTCTACATCACACGACAATAGAGGCAAAGACGATTCGTCTGATTCATCTGACAGTTCTGGTAGAGACTCCGGAAAGAAGCGGAAGTCGATCAGAAAAGATTCTCTGTCCGACAATCATTCCAAAAAAGCTAAGCGAAACAAAGGAGAAGACGATGACTGTGAAAGTAATGAAGTGAGCATATTAGTACATTACGCTGCTAGGGCCTCAAAAGTCTTTTAATTTCGAGGGTCTTCCGACCCTCGAAATTAAAGGACTTTCGAGGCCCTAGCAAGGAAAAACAGATGTTCGACGTTGCGCTTTCAGCACAAAAAGCGCCTTTTCCCGCACTTTTTTCAAAAAAATATATTATTTTCATTACTGACTGTAACACCGGAAACCGTAACCTTTTTTCAGCTATGCGGATCATTGAAAGCGCAAATCAAGAAGTTGGAAAATGACAAATCGTTTTTGGAAAAGAAAGTCGAATCACTTGAAAAATCGAATCAAGAAAAAGACGACCGCATTAGCGCCGTTACAAAACAATTAAAGATCGATGAAGAGAAGAATCAAAGCGTTATCGAGCAATTGCGTGATACGATTCAGGAAATGGATGCTACAATCATCGAGCTTAACGAAGAAAACGCCACTTATGCTGCGAATATACGAGAAAACATTGGTAACTGCGGTATTGCTTTTTTCTCATTTCGATATTCAATTTCTTTATTTGAAACTTTTTTTTATAAGGGAAAAATGTAATATATTAGGAATGCCAATCCAATTCCAATTCCAATCCCATTTTCCTATGCATTAAATTAATTTTCAGTCAACGGTACTCCGATTTCGGATGAGAAAAACATAACGAAGAGCAAGTTACTTGTTACCAAAGAAAGCAAGGGTGTCGAGGTCGGCTTCGTAGATGAAGATCAATTCGTAATAACTTTCCCTGGAATTTAAAATTACATCCACTTCAAATATGTCATCAGTATTTGTATCGCTAATGGAGCGCCTTTTTACGTATTGCAGATGTATATGGGTCGTAATAGGTGGTTACCTAAAAGATTATACGAAATGGCATCTCACGACAGTCCATCTCCTTCCGTGTTCGTCAACAACATCGCAGTGGCTGTTTTTGGGCTTGAAGGATTGAAAGGAAGCACGATAACTGGCAACACGAGCAACAGAAACAAAAAGAAGGTCCTCGCAGGTGACGCTATCAATAATCCATCGAGCTCTGGCAATTCTACCGACAATTTGAAAAATGTTCCGAAGAATGCTTCAGCTATGAAAAGATTGTGTCCAATTGACGTTGCTGCTATTCGAAGTGAGTTATTTTCACGAAAACATGTCAAACTAGTACATACTTGTGTTCAATATAGAACAGAAATGAATATTTTTGATAACTACATCATTAAATAAATTAACGTTTCGTTACTTATTCCAGGTCTCTTTGAATTTTATTTGTCAACTAATTACGAAATAGAAGAAAGAGACAAATTGCAAGAAGTTGCGAGAACCGAAAGTCATATAGGTCGAAAAGCTTCGAGTGTTAAAATGCGTATGTTTGCTAATATTCTAAGAGCGATCGCTAACATAGAGCTCAATCATTGCCCGAATTCATCAATGTTCACTTCAAACGCTCACGTTTGCATGAATTTTGTATGAATTTTGGTAAAAAATTGAAAATGTTTGCAACTATATTTTATCAAGGTAACTAAAAAAACAACCACTTAATGATGTACGCCTTTGATTTTAACAGAGATAAAAGGACCTTCGAAGAAGCGATTGTCGAGGAAAAAGAAAGACAACAGCAACAGTAAGGGAAAAAACCCGACAAATGCGGAAAATGATGTACTACGGGTCTCCGTAAGCGAGAGCGAGAATCCGAATTCAAACAACGAAACAGAGGGAAATTCCGAAGAGCACAACCGCGAAGCCGATATCCTGAAAACGACGAACGAATTCAGCATTAGGTCCATTGACCTTACCAAAGAAGGTACGAAGTCAGACCAGGGTACCATAATTTATGTATCACTGTTACAGTTTTTTTCATCGACTGGATTTATTTGGAAATTTCTAATTGTAAGATGTTGCAAGATTTTGAAATAAATCAATTATTTTCATATTTTTGTTTTTTTGCACTTTCTCTGAAGGCAAAATTGAAGAGTGCATCTGTAATTCTTGCTTATTATTAAAATGAAAATTCCAATTTTTCAGACTTGAACACGGATACAGCTGCACGCAGTGAGGAAACGATTATGACCGAGGGATCACACGTCGTGCAAACGAAAGAAATTACTTTTTCATCGTATTAGGAAAATAACGTAATACGTCATAAATGTATTTCTTTATATATTGGATCGAATATTATGTAATGCTTTAAAGATCATATATTATAAATTGATTTAAATAATGAAAATTCCTGAATAAAAAGTATTTGACATTCCATCATCATTGAAAAGAACTTATTCTTAATACTTCTGGAAGACATTGAATTCACCTTCCTTAAAAATGTACATTTACCTGCACGTTTCTCCAATACCTCTGGAGGACATTGGATTCACATTCCTTGAACATTTACATTACATGCACCTTAACTCAATAGCTCTGGGAGACATTGAGTTTGTATTCTACACATTCACTTGTCATCCCTATACTTCTGGAAGACATTGAAACACATATTTCTCTAATAATGTCCAATGTTTTTGGCGAGTATTAAGATTTTGTATTCAGCAACTAAATGTTAGAATACAAGTCAATACTTTACCGTTTGCAGTGCGGTCGCTAAACGGATCGGTACAAAAATTAAAAGGGAATCATTCGTGTCTTGGAAAACAAAAAAATACGTAATTCATTTCCAATTCTTGATCTTCCGAATAGCATTTCACCAATGACGCTGTAGTATGGGATAGAGACTCTAATAAACGCAGGAATACGAGAATTGTTGTACATATAGGAGTATAGACGCTGACGGATCGATGATGTGGCATCCATTCAATATCATGAGTGATTCACGAAAAAGAGCAAACTGAAGAATCATTTCGAAACGTGGAAAATGCGGAACGCATTTTACCCGACGGCGTGCATTCGAGTCAAATTACGCTTTCGCTTTTCCATGGTGAAATTGTACGATGGCAGAGTTTATTAGAGCCACAAACGACATGTCAAATGGAGTCATTTACAAATTGGAAGCTGACAGTTCGACCAGCAATAATTGAGCTGTAGAACTTCGCTTTCACCCCAAAAGTAATATTTCCGAAGAAACGTGTCACGAGCTCTTTTAGATGTGCACGTCTCTTTCATAAATGAATGTTGACGTCAATTTAGTTGATAATTATTTGTTGCACGGTAATTATCATAGTCATTTCTCTGATTGCTGTATCAAATTGAAATTCGATCATTGAGTTTAAAATACTGTGGGGAGAAGTACTATAGTTAGTACTGAGCATGTATTGCAGTACTTCAAGTATTGTGAGCCAGTACTCAGTACTCTCAAACTGCAGAAAATAGAACTAAAATACTGAGCTAGTACTTGTTCTTTACTGTTTTTCTTGGATAAGGGTTGAATTTGGTGGAACTTTTGTTTCTGTTCGAACTTTCCATTTAAGCACAGAACCGAAATTATTTTATCGAAATCAGCTGAAGCACAACAGTTCAGTATCGAGCGCCTCTTCTCAGTGTCCCAAAACCTGACTCCAAATGAATTTTAATTAGGATTGATTTGTTGTTTCGTAATTGCAGCCTCTCTTCTACGAATTGAGGACACTCGAGGTACTATTTGGGTAAATGGTCAATCTCTTGGCTGTGTTTTTTTAGAGAAAAGGGTGGAGAAGGTGTGGGCGCGTACGCGTTCTCATATCATCATAGATTGCGAGATTGAAAAAAGGGACCGTTGAAGAACTGCAGCAGTACACAACTTGGATTGAATGCGAACGATTGTCGCCATGATCGGAGTGAATAGGAGGCACGTGATGGAAAGGATCCGCCTGGAGAGCATTAAGAGGCCGTTAAATTATCAAGGGTTCGACATATTTCAATTGTTACACTTTTTTAATCGATGAAATAGCACGTGTAGAGAGCAAAAGTAAGCAGAAAAATGCATATCCAAATCGCTGCGATTTTTGGGCAAAGTGAATGTAGAGATTGTGCAACTCTATGGTTTCTAGGTTGATTCTTGGAGCTGGATCAAAGGAATAAGTTTATCAATTCGCCCAATGAACAATGCGAAGTGACATTCACATTATTCTCTGGTCCGATGAACGCATCCACGCTGGTTCTGCTTTTGATTTCAAAACAGTTTGACACTTCCTCGAGAAATTCCGTTTTGATCTGAGTGGTAAAGCCACTAACGCTAGTTCCATTATAACGTCTCTTCCGATTTGGCATACCAACAGAGCCAACAGGGTCCCAGCCCCCCTATTATCGTATCGTTGCCCTTTTCATACTCATCTCCACTTTTTGTTCACCATCGGAAGAAGGGTAGGACTTCTCCGTTTAGATACATTATTCACTGATATTCAGAGTTCCAGTTTTTATTGCAATAAAACCTTTGTTTTCAAAGTTCTTTTGGGTTATAAACTCTTGGACATCTTGAGTTTCTTTAACTGTAGACTTTGGGTTTCAAAAATTTCGACATTTTTTGTCATAGAATGGAAAATGACTTATAACTGCTTTTTCGGTGCGTATTTTGAATATTTTTCCATCTTCTAGATTGCATTTTGCGCACGGAAGCACATTCTTGAGATCGAAGTTTAGGTGAGATGAATATGTTTCCGATATTTTCACATTTACATATGTTATGTATGTTATGTACACTCTTGGAACTCATATAAAAGTACTGACCTTAATGTTGCGTTGATTGATGCTGCGGAATATACTCTGAGGTGGCACACCAATTAAATCTCTTCATTCCACCTCTTCTCTCTCTGTTTGGCGTTTTCTACATACACGCCCTTATTTACATTTGGGTTACACATCAGTGCGTACTTAGTGAGTTGCGATATTGGTGTCAATGGTTTTCGCCTGTGGTTGTTTCTTCAAATACGATTGATGTCCGAAATAAATCCTAATTTGGTGATTATTGACTAAACTTGTCCTAATATCTTTATAAAGAAATCATTAGGAACTGATAAAAAGCTTTTGTAAAATTGTAGTCACGATTTGGATCGTGCCAAATCTTGATTGGATGAATATCAACCATAGAGTCATGATTTCTTTACAAAAAAGTCACGAAGAAGTGATAGAAAGCTTTATGGAGCTGTATATACGATTCCAGTTATGTTGACTGCACGGAATGTTTTTTCCTGAGCCATCTCTACGACTCTATCGCTTTGGAGTCTTACTCGCGTTTCACTCAAATTAGTTCTTCCATGGTGTATTGTCTCCTGGCACATAACGCTCTTGCGTGTTTGTACTTCAAAAGCCTTTAAAGTCGCCGCCGTTAACATCCGTACGCATTCTTGGTGCACGCCTTCGCTTCAGCAATGCACAAGAGTGCGACAAGCGTTCTCGGTAACTGCGACGGGTGTTGCCATGACACCACGAAACCTTCACCCTCGTTTCCAAATCTCTTCTGCCGCCTGACGCCATGGGCTACGCTAGTTCGACACCCCAAATAACGGAGCTCTCAATATTACGTATGTACATGCTGACGTAGGAAAAGGCTTCCTACCATTCATTCATCTCTTATGAGAAACCTCTTTTTTTCTTCTATCCTTGGAAAAAGTTATTTTAACCGAAATAAAAAACACTTTAAAATAATTCCTTCGCTGTTTCCATAAACATTCCGTGGGCAATAAAGAAAATTAAGCTCGTTTAGAAAAACACATTAATCGATCTTTTACGATGGATCGAGTTAGCATAATACGATGCGAAGTCTTCTGGTAGATACCGGAGTACAGGAACGTACACAGGGCTGGCTGCCGTCCAACTTCTGCCCAGCTTATACGCCTTTCAGTATCATTTCCCTTTTGCTTGTTCGTTTCTTTGTAAACTTTGGCGTCTTTCCGATGACTGACTGCTCGAACCATAGGATCTATAGGGGAACTTGATGCACCCCTGCCTTTATTTCTGTATATTCCGAAACATTAACCCCATAACATCTTTTCTTGCAGACTTCTTTCTGGAAATCGATGCTTCTGTTTGCTCGTTAAACGATTCCGGGTCAACTTTCTGCATGCTAGTCGAGGGACGTTTTCGGAAAGTTCAATCAAAAGCCAAATCAGGGATTAGGTTCATGGCCTGTCAAAAAAAGTCAAGCTCTGTGAAATAAGTGATCCTCATCGCCAAACGCGAAAGGTTATCCGCACCTGCTTTAAAATCTGAATCTTTGTTGAAGATGGTTAGTCTGATCCAATACCGGCAATAGATCTGATCAGACGTACTGCTGAATCCTTGATGCAGGAATCTTTACATTATACTTGGTCTTTCTGGGGAAAACATCCAATCCAGGTTGAAGCAGACCTGAACAGATCTGAACTCGTTTTCCTGGGTTGATATAACGGAACAAATCCTGGAAAAAAACTGATAGATGTAAAGGCATGACATTTGCCTTAAAGATACGATAATATATTTTTGTTCGACGGCTAGACACGCGAGAATAAGCCAATAAATACGATAGAATCATGGAAAGAGATCGGGGCTGGAGTAAAGGTGTAAGATAAAGAGATACGCTAAGGTAAAATGGAAAAGAAATTCCCATTACTTCGTGGAGCAACGTTTGATGAAACCCTTCGGCTTTGGTTCTTCGCATGTTTCGTTTTACGCATGTGCACCGCAGTTTCTATCGATTTTCAGTGTTTCCCTGTATTTTCCGACGGTGTCGCTGACGTTGGAGTCGTCGCATGTCACCCAAAACACTTTCGCGTACCATCGGAGCCGGTTCTTTCAAGGTTAACCCGGATTTCCGCCGCGCCGATTTCCGGTGTTATCAGTGCTCTCGCTTGTTCATCGAAAATATAACCCTTACTCTTTGGATTGACAATATTTGAAAAACAGTGAAACTGTGAAGTTTGGTATTGTTCTACCTTTGTCATCTTGTACACATATCGTTCTCTGTCACCGGTACGTCTGGTACTGTTACTATCAGCTTTATCTCCCCGGTGAGCCCTTATCTGTTCTATCTTGAAAAGAGACTTCTGTTTTTTACGCTTCTTTTTGAAGCGTAAAGCGGTCTTTTTGATTTATAAATTTATTCATCAACATATGATATTTCTATCAGCTGTTGGCATTGGTTCCATGAAATTTTATTCCAGAAAGAAATAGTAATGGTAGTAAAAAGAATAAAGTAAGAAATTTATAAATCTGGAGATTCGAACGTAAATATGAAAAACGTGTTACTGAGAGAGGATTTTGGTGAATATCGCGAAATTTACGAGTAATAATTCTGGTGCGATTAAAAATGTCGAGACTGTATTTGATCAGAGAGTGTAAACCGAGATAGTAATCGTGCACCTGAAGCCAATTAACGAGATTGCTCATGCAAATGTGCACCGCGTTAAAACGCACCGTCTATTCAATTCGCGCGCTCCGTCAAGCCTCGGTTAGGCGGTTAACTTGATGGGCAATCGATATATATAACTGCCGTATGTACCACGGCTTATCCGCAATTTTCATGAACGCCGAAAAAAATTAATCGGGCCTCATCATACCTGATTAGCTTCAATCATGCTTGATCAGGTCCAACTAGATCTGATCAGGCATGAAAATTTATTATTTTCGTAACATGCATTTACCGTTAACCCCTTATACAAGAAAAGCACTAAAGTGCTGCAATACTACATCACTGTAGTACTGCAGTACTAAAATTTCAAACTTCAAGTTCGAAGTTGTGATTTCTAGTATTGGAAGTACTGGCTTCAAATACTTGAAGTACTGGAGTACTAAAGTACTGAATCACTATCTTTCGGTACTTGGAGTAGTAAAAAAAGGCTTCTGAGCTTCCAATACTCGGAGTTTGAAGTATTTGAGTGCCGAAGTATTAAAGTACTGGCTTCTAATAGTAATCTTGAAGTTCTTAAGTAATGAAGTACTGAAGTCCTGGAATATTGAAATATTGGGTTTCAATACTTTTCTTGGGTGGGTTTTCATAAAACACACTCATTGTATAACTTTACTTTATTGCTTTATTTATCGGCTAAGAGTATATTGTTCAAACTTGAATCTCGCCTAATTGCTCATTACTGTCATCAGTATCTTAAAACCTCACTTTGATTGAAATGATTGGTTTCGCCATTAGGAATGCGACATTTCTAGTTACCCTAAAAACACGTCAGCCACAAAATTTGTTCAAATTTTGTGTGAACGCGTTTACACAAAATTTACATTAAATTTGACCACGCCTGTATCCGCGTTCACGTGCAAATTTTGTGTCAATGCAGTTTCATTTTTGGGTTTAAATTTTACTTTTTGATCACTTTTTCATAAAATTAGGTTGAATTATAATAAACACACTTTAAATATTACGTATTCCAAACTCCTAATGCCATTTTTTTATTGTTAAATACACTTTTTGTTTTTTATCACAATGACGATACTTATGATTAATCGATGCAGCAATTATTGTTTATCAGATTACAATACTAATGAAAAATTAACTTGATTTACAAAATTACATTATATTACTCAAATTCATATTCATGACTACATATTGTCCTTCGTCGTTTCCAAAATTTTAGTCTTCGAAAGTTTGCCCCTCTCGCAAGTTGATTCTTCTCGGGCCTTGGCGTCTATCACTCCTGCTCTTATTTCGTTGTTTCGGCAATAGCAAAACCTTTTTATCGTACGTAAAAAACTGTACGCAAAAGACGAGAAAATGTGTTCGCGTTTCCGTAATGACAGATAAAAGTTAGGTTACGCATGCGCCGAAAATTTCTTAGACCAAGAAGACACGAAGTCACTAGAAGTCACTGAATGACTAAGAACTTTATTTCGTTGTGTCTCTTTCTGACTAATAAAGAAAGAAAAAGACAAAACGACGTTTTAGGTTCGACGTTTTACCCATCGATTCCGTTATTTGTTCCTGTTTATTTAACAAAACATTGACTTGTTTTTATGTGGAATGAATTGATTTTCCCATTCGCTTTATTAAGTTGGCGAAAAAAATTGCTCGGGCAATCAAAACTTTTTGTGATCAACGAAATGAATGCAGTTTCAAAATATTCAAAACAAGCTTTGAAATAAATGATTATGCAACTATTCGGCACAATAATAAAAAATGGGAGTTTCAAATGAAATATAGATTTTGTGTAAACGCATTTACTACAAATTTCAGTAAAATGTTATCAAATTTCGTGTTAACGCATTCACACAAATTTTGCATGTAAGCGCGGACACAGGCGCTATTTAATTTCCATCAAATTTCATGCCAACGCGTGAATGCGCAGGCGTGTACATGAAATTTACCGGCAAATGTGCTATCAGGGTATAAACCGATTCTCGCTTCATCGTTGATCGTCGAATTGTTTTGTGTAATTACCTGTCAATAATAATAATAATAATAATAATAATAATAATAATAATAATAATAATAATAATAATAATAATAATAATAATAATAATAATGATAATAATAATAATAATAATAATAATAATAATAATAATAATAATAATAATAATGATCTGTACCTTTCAATAGTTCTAGATTTGAATGGATGAAACGTCCATTATGTGCTACACAATGGGTAACGATCGTAACAAAGCACTGTGAGAACTATTGACTTTATTAGGCGCCGTAAATACCTAAACCTACGGTCTCGCCCTTTTACTCTTTTTACTGGCACGTGCATGTAAAGAATATCGAAGGGGTTAAAATCTAAATAAACCACGTGTTTCCTGAGATGAGCTATTCACACTTTCCTTATCTGATAAGTCAAGTATTAGTATGGAAACATCTGATTTATCAATTTAGTAATCAACTGTCAACATATCCAGCATTATCAATTGAAAATTTACTTTAAATCAAGTCTTTAGAAAGAATTGTGTAAGAACTCTTCAGGAAAACCTCTAGTTAAATGATTTTAGACTATTTTTACGACTCCCACTATAGGTTTCCCTGGCAAATATGGAAACTTTTTGTCTGAAATAGCTGCAGATTATTATAGAAGATATAAAACATCGTCATCTAAACTAAAATGGAGTGGGACGTGTATTTTTGTTGCCAAGTTTCTTTGTCGCAATAATAAGCGTAGGCAAGACAGCGACAGAAGAACAAATACAAGAAATAGAAAAAGGAAACTCTCGTATCTGAGGATTTGCTGGGCATTGTTGAGAGCCGTTTGGTTCGTCACCCGCAGAAGGTAGGGCGCCACTAGCCTCTAGCTCTCATCCCACGTTCTCTTCCCTTCAACAGCGCCTTCATTTATCCCTCCCTTCTGCTCTCCACTCTGTCCACCCTTCCAGAGAAGGGTGGCTACGTTTCAGGGGTTGGCTCCATGCTGTCACTTGGTGATAGATGACTCTACCCCCGACACGATCAATTCGCCTACTTGCGTGCGCGTACTACACTCTACCCCAAGCAATATCCCCACATTCTTCGATTGTTTGGTAATGCTATCCATAACGAGACACGGTGAAATTTTTCGCTCTTGTTTTTTGAACGAATCATCATGCGATTCTTATGAGAAGAAAGATTACCCATTACCCAAGAATAGAACTGAAGTATACTGAGACAAAAGTTTTGTAAAATCAACGAAACGAAAGTAGTTGTTTCTCAAGAAAACTAGAAAGTGTCGTTAAATTAACTAAATTGTAAGTTGAGTCGATCTATCGAAACTTTCTTGTTAAGTTAAACGAAATGGATTATTACAGTAACTGTCAGATTTGCTGTTTCAACAGTACATTATTATTCAGCTTACCCATAATTTAGAAGTCATAGCAATAATGTAATAATAGTAAAATCTACATAAAAATATCAGTCAAATTAACTAACAATAGAACAACTGTTATTATTACCCAATAGCATATCATGTTGGTGTGAGTGATTTTCCTTGTCAATTGATTTCTTAAAATGTCACGAAATTTCGTCTGATTTTTATGAAATGAAAAGACGAATTAGTTATGTGCATTCGCGAATGGCAACAACAAATTGACAATTTCACTTTGCACGGAGAGAAAAACTCAATGAAAATTTCCCATTTTTCTTGGTAATCGAATGCTGGATGTAACAAAACATTAAAGTGTGCAATTAAAAATTTTTATTTTTAGTTTTGATTCAGGAAAAATTACCATTTGTGAATGTGAATTGTAGATATTCACTCTGCAAATTTTGAGCTTGATAAAAATTGAAAGTGAATACCTGAAGAATGCAACCCGCGATACAAAAACTGCTAAGATAAAATGGTAAACATTCCAAATGGAAATTTAGGAAGGTGAGGAAAATAGCGTTTGCCACAAAAAACGTTTACCACATAAAAGAAAAAAGAGCCAAATCTCCCGCATGCGCGTTAATGAGGATAACTGTGCTGGACAATGATTTTCGGTGGGAAACTCGCAACAAATTTTGATAACAAGAAAAAAAAATGCAAAAATCGTAAGCCTTGAAATATACAGCCTGGG
>JABFQM010002802.1:0-13731 GCA_022816865.1 Zelostemma sp. ZL-2020
GTTTTATAAAATATTCATTTCCCAAAAAGATACATGCATTTGTTCAGTAAGTCGGTCAAAAATTCTTTAAACAAATGCATGTATCTTTTTGGAAAATGAATATTTTTCAAAACGCCACGGTCAAGTTGTTTCAAATAGTACTGTAAACAATATAAATGACCGAACATGCAAATTAGCTAAGAAATAAAAGTTTTTCTTTTAAAAACTATTCAAATTTTCAATTGTTCGTTACGAGCATTTTTGTACAATTTTTTCACTCGCGTATTTTTTTTCATGAAGAAGAAGATATTGTTAAATAAATTATACTGGCATATTGCATATAATTAATTATGTTGCATTATAAATATTTTTTCTAATTCTTCCTTGCATTAAAGTATCGATCCACCTTAAGGTATAAATTTGGTACGAACTTTGGATGTTCATAACTTTTTACTGAAATTCGTTTTCAAATTCGGGTTGGCTAGAACTTTTAAGAAACTCAAAAGAAAATGTTTCGACACTTGACACAATTTGTAAAATGACGTTTATGTGCTCTGCATGTTGGTATGTACTGAAAACACGCGCGTTTTGTACCTTCATGTTTCGAATTTTCTTGGACAATGCTCCAGAAAAAAGAATTTGACTTCCTCGCAGTGCGCTTCAAAAATTTATTATCCCAAATACACCAGGTCAAAGAATTTAACTTCCTTGAGCTAAGCTTTAAGAATTTATCACCCCAACTGCACCAGGTTGGAAAATTTACTAATTATTGTGAATTATTTTACTACCCCAAAGTGCGCTACGAAAATTTCTTGCACAAAATGCACTAAGGCGCGCTTCGGGGTGGGATAATTTATTAACCTGATCCACTTGATGCTTGAAATTTCCGTAGCATACCCCGATGTAGTCTAACTCAATTGCCTCGTTCACCTTTCACCATTTAAAAATGTACCTAATTAAAAAATGCTCGTAGCGCGACCCGGGAAGTTGAATTCTTCGACCTCGAGTATCCAGAATCAAAAATTTTCGAATCGCAGCAAGTTAAAATTAAATTCTCCCATCTAAAGTACCCGAAGAAATAAATTATCAAGAAAATTCGTAGCCTTGAAAAATTGGAAACGAGGCAGGTCAAAAAGCGACCACCCAAACGGCGTCAAACTGCATAAATTTTAGTGTCAAATGACGTAAAACACATTCGCAACCATGATCGTCAATCGTTCCTGAGAACCGTATCTCTTGAACTTAAAAATTGGACGAAAAATATCATATTACATCACTTGCTTTTCGCTAAGTCACATTTCTACGCGTTGAGCGTGAAAATACCGTCGACAATTAATCTACAACTCTTTCGAGAGACTAAATCCTCCTGCAAGACGAGAATAACTGGCCATCGATTTTTTCCTTAATGATTCATGACCAAACTCGTTACAGCGTTTAGGTGTAAAAGTTGCAATTATCATTAAGTGCTTCGATAAAAATTGTTCATACTTTTTTTTATTGCAATTGTCGCAGAGGGTGAGATAATGATGCGTCGTTATTGATTGCTGAATATATTGCGACAACCGCGGTGTAGTTCGCTGCAGACTATAACACTGTATGTACTTAGTTTTTCGTCTTCGATGTAGAGTGAAGAAGCGAGAACTGTAGATGACAGGGGGAACCTTTTTCACGCTTGTCTATCAAGCGAATGCATTATCCGTAAAGGAACCTTCTCAAGGAATTACAGTCGCATTTCTTCGATGCAATAAACTCGACGCGGAAAACTAAGATAAGAAAATACGCTTCTTCTCGGTTTTTGCATGCTCGCAAGAGTAATTTCAATTTATATCAACCCTTCGTAAATGTGAACTTGGCACACAAGAATATATCGGTCACCGGCACAAAGAGAAATGCTTTGCATGTAGCATTTACGTGTTCATATTTTATAGGGAACCTTGAACGGTTGAAATATTGCCGCTAATCGATACAAGTGAAAGTATAATTGTAAAATGCACCTTCGTACGTAGTTTTAAGTTTCTAGCTATACATTTGAGCGGATCATTGCGATTGCTGGTTTTATGGCTCGCCGATCATTCTTTTTTACGCTGAAAATCTCAGTATTTTTTTAACAAAAACGAGTGTTGAAAATTCGAATAAAATATACAAGGTACTGGGGTGTTTTCTGGATTTATCGATGGAACAAATATTTTATGACATTTTTTTTGGTCAAGAAGCTGAGGAAGGAAAAATGTCGGGTGTTGTACTTTTATTTTGCCTCAGAACCGCTGAAGTGACTGTTGAAAAAAATGCAACTGCGATCAAACATTGCTAATCTTTAGTATGCGACTTATTTTTTTTCGAAAATTTATTCCTTTTTAGCTTTTTGTCGGGTTACTATAATTGCAAGTTCTTTGAAATATTTAGCGTTTTGTTAACGCTAAATACAATATTGTTTCATATTAGCAAAAAACCGAATAATTTTGGAATTTCTCTTGGAATACATTTTCTCAGAGCATTCCACATGCGTAAACGCTTCTTAACTACCCATAAAATTTCCCATTAATTTAAAATGCACCAGCTCTTATTAAGAATCTGTCGCCGGTTAAAAAAATGTTTACTGTGTCATAAAAATGAGTCGAGTACTCGAGGGTCCGAAGGGAAATGTGGTAAAATCGAGACGTGCCTGGACGCTTTAATGCGTGACCATGTGCATGTGTGCGGTCGTCCCAAAACGCCCCAAACGGTTGATTTACGGGCAAAACGAAGCCACTTGCGACTAAGCTGCTTCACACCCTATTATTCTTCGGGACCTGTTTTGATAAATAAAGTTATACACAAAAGTATATCGATACGTGAACCGCTCAAGGCCACGCTCAAATTTCGTGAGATCCCGCTCAAAGATCGGCTCTTTCTTGTTTTTTCTCACACGTCGGAACGTTTGCGTATGCTTTCCAGACGAAAGTGTGATTTTCGGTGATTAATTGACGCTATCACGTTTTTTGCGAGGCTTTTCTTGAATTCTGACGAATTTCAGGCCCGCTCTTCGTTATCGATGATCAGTTTTTCAAAGACACGTGTTGAATTTCGGGCTTTTTTCCATGTTGATGGAGTGCGTAAGTGCAACGGTGATTAAGTGAAAAGTGTCAAGTGCCTGATAGTACTTTTATGATAGATTTAATTTTGTTACTAGAATATGAAAACACTTACTGTTTGTCAATAAACAACCACTTTCCTATCAAACATTGAACTGTTTTACATCTTCCTTCGTCCTATTACACGTCGTAAATGTGTTCGCAGGTCCATATGTCGAACAGATAAAAAACCAAACCACGAAAAATGTTGTATTACCGCCAAGGAAGAGGCGCTTGTCTGGTATTTATTGTACTGTCTCGAGCTGCCGGGCGACACTTAAAAATTGAGAGTGATAGGCCCTAGAGAGAAGAACTGAGGTGATTCGAGCGTCCCGCTGGGCTTTTGGCTTCTCGAATGACACCCCAGTGCGTTAAGCATAAACTGTCACACATTTCAAGAGACTAAACAGATCAAAAGACTGCAATAATCTTGTTTATAGATCTCATGTCCAACTGCGAATGCGAAATAAGAAGCAGATAATTTTCCGAAATTCAATACCTCCCGTTAATTATTCCGAAAAAGTAAAAGTTGCGTACGAAAATTCGACTCCCTAGTTTTGACAGCGCATACGAGCTTGAGATATTGTTCTCGGAAAAAAGAAACCGTACATTTTTCAAAACAGAAACAGTTTAGTCAACTTGAAACCAAAAAAACTCTGACAAGCGTTACATCACGATTGACGTAATGAACGTTACGCAAAAGAATTGCAACATTTTTTTATCACGGCGAGGTCAAAACGAAGATTCGAGCGTTTTGTACCTTCGCTCGATCGCGAAATCTTTTTCGTATAATTGTAATCGTCTGTTTGTGTAACTTTCACATTTTTGTACTCATTAAAAACTGCGAAGAAAAAAACAGGCGGCACTAACCCGTAGATAAAGAAGAAAGAAATGCGATTGTAGGCAAGTCCGTGTACACGACCAGGGAAACTTTCGATATTTATTTTGGTGACGCTTAGAAGTATACCTCGGCGGAACACAAGGCCTTTCTATTCGTTCCCAAACTCAGCTCGTCCCTTAGGAAAATAAACACTGTGCCGGATATAAGCCCACGGTGCGGTTTTAATTATTAACACAGGTACAGCGCGAGAGACAATACTTGGCCGCAAAAGGAAGTGCCATAAAGTTTTTTAAAAGGAAATATTTTCTACAACGCACCTCGGCGTGTTTGCCATTTTCCTAGCCCTTCGTAAAAAAAGGGAAAAAGCGATAGTAGAACCGATTTTTAATGGTTGAATTTCGCTGTAAACTCCACGTCTTTCTTCTTCGCCGACACTTCCTTTCGTCTTAATTCAAATTTCCTTTTTTTGTCGAATAAAATTTGAATGTTGCCTACGTCGCAGTAAATATTTTACAGTTACACGAGATACGGCGGGCTTTTTTTGGCTCTTTTTTATCGTAATGTCATAAAGATAAACATTGGAAATGATGTGAATTCTCGAAAATTTCGGTTTCGGTGCTACCCTTCCTTCAATTTAATCAAAGTCGTAAGCTCATTAAATCCCTTGATGAACATAAGAGATAAAGAAATTACTTTTGAAGCAGTTGGTGATATATCGATCGACAGATACTCACGGTTTGCGATAATGGACTTTTATGGTTTCATCTGAGAAGAGCTCTTCGAGAGGAGGGTCACTAACCACTATTTATCATTAATACGAGTCCTCTTACACTTTCTCAACCGTATCTACTCATAAACAAATTAAAATGATGTATCGTCAGTCATCATTTTATTGTCTTGTTACAAAAGCTAAATTGAAACATCGTTTCGTTTATCGAGACGAATCTTTTACTCCCAAAAACAGATCACCGTTTGTGCAGACTCGGAATAAAAAGAAAAACGCGATTTTTCAAAATTTCAGAAGTTGATGATTGCAGTTTTTCGTTGTTATCACGCTGCAAACTGTGCAAATTTAGATTGCACGCGGTTGCACAATTTTTCGAGCCCACAATTTCAATCGTAATAATTTATGTACAAAAGTACACTCGCTTATAAATCACTTACGTAAATGTGTAAATGTGTATGTGTGCGTTTTGGCTGGTGAACCATAAAACGAAGAAGATGGGGAGAGGCGCTGCAGTGCAGAGGTCTCGATGGGTCAGTGCTGAGGCTTTATATTTCTCCTCGTTCCTTCGCCTACCAAACCGCTTGACGTCACGAAATTTCCACTTGCTCGCCTTTTCAGTTTATTTCCAACGTTCGATGCCTTTTCTTTGTTCTCTTCGCAACAATGCCCATTAGAAATTTGCAATTGCCAATTTACCGTTTTATCTGCGAATGCACTTAATTGCGTAATGGTATAATCGTTTGTGAAATTAAAACACGTTCGTAGAAATAAGTTGGAAATTTGAAGAGGCCATGATGCAATGATCAGTGACCCGAGTCTCGAACAGGGAGTAAAGAAATAAAATATTTAAAAAAAACGACCAGATCAGAGATCAAACGCTGGATTTGAAATCCTCCGCGATATACGCTCCTCTTCGCAACGTTTCGAGCAAACTTTACGAATATTACGATTTTTATCGAGACTTGAAACCGCTTTGCATAAAAGTGAGACTTTTTCAATGAAAAAATGCATTGCGCGTTTTACAAAAAATCGTGAGTAAACAATAGTTTTCTATAGTCGCCAAGACGCCTCGACATTGTGTGTTCAAGAGGCCGGTGCACTCGAAATAATGGAGTTCTAAGTCTGTTTTGCGCCCTTCCAATTTCAAATATTCGGGGTTCTTTGGGGTGTTTACACAATTTACGACGGCGCGACTGTTCCGCTTTTACAACGGTAGATTTACCGGCATTTTTTATGCTTGTTTGTCGGAATGAAAAATTGTAATTCCTAATTTCGTTTTTCTTTTTGGGAAACGCATCTTGTAAGAACTGTAATGCGCCCAAGTTTTATAATAACAATTATGTGAACAATGTACCCGCAGGGTAAGAAGCATGCGCGTTTTTCAACCCTTGAGATGGATCGATATTTTAATGCAAGAGTGAATCGGAAAAAATATTCATAATGCAACATAATTGTTCACATTTAATATGCCAGTATAATTTATTCAACCCGAAGAAAAATGCGCGAGTAAAAAAATTGTACAAAATTGCTCGTAACGAACAATTGAAAATTTAAACAGTTTTTTAAAAGAAACATTTTTATTTCTCAGCTAATTCGCATGTTTGGTCATTTATATTGTTCGCAGGACTATTTGCAACAACTTTACCGTGACGTTTTGAAAAATATTTATTTTCAAAAAAAGGTACATGCATTTGTTTAAAAAATTTTCGGCCGACTTACTAAACAAATGCATGAATCTTTTTAGAAAATGAATATTTTTTAAAACGCCACGGTCAAGTTGTTGCAAATAGTGCTGTGAACAATATAAATAACCGAACATGCGAATTAGCTAAGAAATAAAAGTTTTTCTTTTAAAAAACTGTTAAAATTTTCAATTGTTCCTTACGAGCAATTTGGTAAAATTTTTTCACTCGCGCATTTTTTTCGTAAAGAGGAAGATATTGTTGAATAAATTATACTGGCATATTAAATGTAATTAATTATGTTGCTTTATAAATATTTTTTCCAACTCACCCTTACATTAAAGTATCGATCCACCTTAAGTACATCGAAAAAACATTTCTTTCATTTATCAATATTCATTGTAAATAAACAAATTGATGAATAGGCAAAAAACATAAATCGATAAATGAAAAATTAATTAAAAAGGGCAATAGTCAATCAGATTTTTGACTAAAAATCGAATTATCTACGTAAACGATTTTTTGATTGTATTTCGATCAAATTTGATAAATGTTATCATTTTTCAAGAGACATTGAATCGAGTATCCATCCACAATTAAATAAATATTTCTCAAGAACTGTTTAAAGTGTACATTTGCGAACAGATGTGCGTATTATCTCTTCCGTAACTTTATCAAAAAAATGTTATCAAAGCATAAAACCAAAAATCTGTGCCCTGGCGCTTAGATTAGTACGAAAGACGCGAAAGACGTGACGCGCGTGAGATATCATGAGGTAGCAATATTCGAGCAAGGCAACCGATAAAGGTGTTACGTGTTATCCGCGGCGGATAAGAACTAAATAGAGAGAAAGAGAGAAAAAGTGCAAGGAGCGAGACGGGCGCATAGATTAGCCTATCTTCGCACGGGATGAATGAGCCGTGTTGATTGTACTATCTCTATTTCTACTCTGCATTACCATAGTACTACAAGTGTACGCATTATTGTCACGGCGATTATGGCTTTCTATCGGGCGTTGACGGGCTCGTTCGCGACGTCGTAATCATTGCGGAACAACGGTGCAAATATTTTCACTGTATTTTCGCGCGAAACGCGAACAGGTTAAGTGAAGTGTTGAAAGTAAAGTTGGTATTTCTGGAGTGTTTAATTATGGTTTTTCGACGGATGGTTGTGGGCGCTGAAAAACAGGTGCTCTAAGTTCTAGTTATCGCGGTGTTCGTTGAACTATGCATGAGTAGCTCGATCTGGATCGAGATCAAGACTCCGTTAACCTTTCATTACTTCGTTGCGGTATATACCAACACCTCGTTTCCTCTTATCAAAATCTATCCGACGTGCGAGCTGCGTTGTATTTGACGACGTGTACAGAAAAAAAAAATTTGTCGAGCCAACTTTTGTTTATTCAGTTATCTACTAAATTTCTTGGTGAAATTTAGTAAATAACCGAATTACTCTTTATGTTTGTACAGCCATGGCGTAAATGGGAAGTGACAAAAAGTTGAGACAAAATACGACGTGGAATGTGCGAATAATTATGAAAACTATGAAAAATTAGTTGTATTTTTTGCAGTGTCTGGTAATCTGTTTTCTTTTTTTGTAATTTATTGTCAAGGTTCGGTGATAAGTGAACTTTCAAGTTGGAAGCGAAGTTGAAGTTGAAAGTTAATAAACTTTTAACTCGACTATAAATTCAGAAAATGCAATGACTTTTATCTTTTAATACTAATAAAAATTAGGTCAATGTGGAAGAAAAGACACACCAAGAGAATAAATTCACTCGTGCAAAGTAAATAAAATAATTACCAATTTTGTTTTTAATTCATCTCAGTTTTCCATTTGCATTAATGAAGGTTATAAATAATAGTGAATTAAAGCGAAACAGTGGGATGATTTTGTGTAATCGGAATAATTTCATCAGAGTTTCTTTGATAATTTTGTCATTAATGAAAGTGTATTTTACGTGGACGCGTGTGTAAAAATACCAGCAACTTTATCGCCGCCAGAAAGCGAGATATAGAGGAAGCATTCAATCTTTAAAAATCTTCGCAGACGTGTATTATACGATTATCTTGTAGTCTACTACATCGATTATTGCCGCACGGCCATCACAGTTGACAGAGAGTGTTTTTGTATGCCTATGAAGATAAGAGCAATCTCTGCCCTCGACGTACAAAACCTCTTCCGCTCGTTCATCGACTTCTATTTCTTTTTTAGCTACTGTGGAATCTTTCTGCTGCATGACACTTTACATAAACTGATGCAATAGAAGAGCACAAAATACATCGATAAATGTAAATCTCGTTATACGCAATTTTTCGCAGCGAAAACATCGGGGAACCAAGCAAAACATTTTAGTGATTCCGCTCGATGTTGCGGACAAGTAATTAATGATCGCGATTAAAATCCACTGGGAAATCGTGAAAACATGCGATCGAACTTTTGTCGCTGCGTAAAACAATCGAAAACGAAGACTTTTATTTCGATCCAGACGCGCGAGAAGATAAGGGACGTCTCGAAAAAAAGACATCTTTTTTCTTCGACACTTTTCGTCGGTCTTGCCGCTAAACCAGATGACAATTCGACGAACCCGACTCGCCCAACACGACGAAAGAATATCAATAAAGTCAAATAAACGCCGAATGAAATTAATGATCGAGAAGCTCAATCAACTTAACAAAAGAGAGTTACGAAATGCTTTCGCAGCTGTGAAATGTGCACGATTTTATAACTTGAATGAAAATATTTCGTTTCCAGTTCAAACAGAGACGAGTACACATTGGCCTGTCGTAATTGTGAGCGTGGTTGTGTGTCACCACCAACAAGCAAGGGAACAGATAAGAGCCTGCTGCTATTTTCGTAACGCCAACCAGCAACGGGGAATTTTCTGATTTTTGCATGCGTCGTTTATTTGTCCTTCAACGAACCTTACGAATTGTACAGAAAATAATAAATTTTCGATAAAGCAAACCACGCGTGGACTTTGTTATTCGCGAACTTTGCCCTGTTAATTTAAAGGAGAATCGAATAAATGTGTGCATCTTTTTCTGACAGTGCTGGTCGAGTACGCCGGGTCTGCTGACGGAGACAGATCACGCGTCGAACGAGAGGCTGATGAAGATGTTGCGAAAGAGGACAACGGGGTCGTGGTGAAGGTAGAAAATCGCGCGGAGCAGCAACAGCAGCAGCAGCTTTGCTATTCCAGCACCGAGGAAGGTGGGGATGGAGTGGGCGTGCTGGAGGCGGGACAACCGGAAATGGAAAATGGCGTTTTGGATGAAACAGCCGGTGCAGAGAACGTCGCCGTCAGCCCATCCGGGCAACAGGACAATTCTGATCTCATCATTTATGCCTTCCGTCAAGTATGCCTTCCGCCCCACCCGATGATTCATCACCACCTCATTCATGGACGGTAGGTTTTTTTTTTTGCAGCATTGCTGGTTTTTGCATATTTTTCAAGTTTTGGGAAACAACATTTACGTCGTTTCAAAAAGTCACGAATTCGAGAATTGTGAACAATTGTTAATATTTAGTTGTAAAAAATGGACTTGTAAAAATAATTAGAAGGTCGAAAACTTATCCAGATTTGGTAATCATGGCCAAATCAAAAAAGAATTAAAATTTATATCGGGACGTGGTTTTGGCGGTTTTTTGGAAAATCATTTCTTGATTTGGATGTCTTATATTATTTTTATTAAAATATACACGAACGACCAAATAAACGAAAAAACATGAGATAATCACAAGCATGCAAATCGCAAGTTCAAATTATTTTGAACTTAGAAGAAAAGAAGAAAGAAGTGAAACCGAGGTTTCCTTTGAGCTTTTGGGGTTGCACTAATCCCCGAATATAATCGGTCCCAAAGGTCCGAGAAAAACAACAAGGTGCAGTGTCAAAATTTCAAGGGGCCGTTCAACGAAATGTCTGTCTGGGATGTATTGTAATCCATAAATCTCTTTAGAGATATTTGAAGATTGTTATCTTTGGGGCTGCGGAATAATGGAGAATTAAAACTAATTACTCAAGACCTATTTACCATGGAAGTATGGGGGTATGAAAGTAGGAATTGTAGCCCTTTTTCATGCTTACGAAGCACAAATATAAGGTGTCACTAATGATGTCTGGTACAGGTAGCGACTTGAGAATCATTAATTACAACCCGGGAATAATGCAGAAGAAAACACGTTTTTACTGTCACAGAACACGCGATAAAAATAAAGTTGATTCAAGTTTTTAAAAAGTGTGAACGTAGCTTTTTTTAGACATGAACAACTTTGAGTTAAAATTCCATTAAATGCGTGATCGATTCCCGAGATTCAAAGTACTCTGTTATCTAAATTTTGGAAAGTTCTGATTTCTTATCAGTTTTGTTAATCTTCAACATACGTAAAATTGAAAACTTTTATCTTCAACTTTGCCATTCAAAATTTTTACCAATAATAAATTGATACGCCGAGTGAAAAATAAATTATTCCAGGTTACGCTGCCAAAACTTCAATAAAAATTCTGAATTTCGATAGCCATGGAATTTGAATTACATTCCGAGTTTTTAATAAACAGCAGTAATAGTTACTAGAAACGGTCGACGCTGACATCCTTAATCAGCCCAAATGTTCGTTATCAGACCTCCGTTTGCTCAACTCGTCATTTCAAACGAGTCACTCCGAAATTCTCCCATTAAAAGTACTATTGCAATGATTCGCAAATTATTCGCAGCCTTATAAAAGTCAGAAAATATTTATTCTCTGCATTACATAACCGCGATCAAGACTTGGAGAAATCCATCGTTGACTTTTCCCATGAAAAGTGCGCCTCGCGCTGCTAAATCCGTGCCCACGAATGCGGCCCAAAGACGCTCCCAAGTTCAAAACACGTCAAATTTATCTCTGCGTTGTTTCCCTGATGAAAAGAAATTCTTCCGCTCCCGACAAAAACAAACCGTTTACTCCAAAAACGTCAATGCCATTCCGTTCGAAAAAAAGTTTAACGACTTTATAACCATTAATTTTCGGAAACAATTAGCGAAGAAATAAAAATCCGCGGAAGTGACGTGTTCCGTTAAAAACGTATTTTTCCGTCGCAGGAATTATCCGGAGGACCTAGCCCCGCGCCACCCCCAGCAACAGGTGCTTCAACCCCACCATGACCAGCATCTTTACGCGCCCCAGCATCACTCCTCCGAGTCTCAGTACACGCGGCTCGGGGCGGGGGATGTGTCAGTCCCCGAGGGAGGGGATGAGCGTCGTTCCGCGGGCTGCGTGCCACCGGACGGGAGCAGAAACGACAGTCATATGCCTCACTCCACGATGCACCGATACGGGACTGAGGCGCTCTCGCCGGCAACTCAGCACCATTTGTCGGAACATCAGCATCGGCACTTGGAACACCAGGACTCGGGAGAAGACGACGTCGACAGGGTCAGCGGAATCGCCGCCGCGATGCGCGGCGCCAGAGGCGATTTTAGCCTCCAAGGTGTTTTGTTCCCCGTAATGGGCTCGGGAAACGGAGGCCATCATCATCATCACCATCAGCATCAACATCATCATCAACTCGAGGACGTTATCGGCGATGAAGCGTACATACAGCATCAAATTCGGGGCACAAACGAAACCGTTTCACCGCCTTTAAGAAATGGAAGTTCCCCGGGGTCCAGTCGTAGTCCGCGCGAAGAACGACAATTACCGGGTTCACCTCATACTCGAGGACATAATGACGGTGCTTATAGTCCGAATGATCAGGGAAGATTACAGTCTTTTACACATTTGACGGCGATGCAACCACCGAATTCGGTTCAAGGGAATCACGGGATTCAGGATGATCGAGTTCAGGAACAACTTCAGTACATTGATCCGATTTATGGACATCATTCCGCTGGGACGCCGCATCATCATCAGGAACATGAACACGGCTCTTCGACGCCTCACTCCCCGGGAGGACTTTCCAGGTCAGTCATCTTGCGCCTTTGTTTTTGATCTCGTAAACTCGGTGACGAATTCCCGCGGTTTTTGAATTGTGAGAAAGTAAAGATCTTCGGATAATGGGATCCCTGGTGAGATAATGCTGTCTGAGCAGCAAAATATAATTTCACGGCTCCTTCATCATGCCAATTGATTTGTCGCATTCTCAGACAGTTTTCGAGCGGGTTTTTCCCTTTGCCGGTTGAGACATGACTTTTTTTCGAATTCTTGTATTTGTTTTCGAACGTCGAGCGGCGAAAGATGACTTTCTTTTGGGGCCGATACTTTTCCACGCAAATAATCAACGCGATAGTGGAAAGAATTTGACGCGATTATTATCATTTTTCTTTTTTCTTTGGGACGCGGAGTTGCTTTTTTCGGTGAGAGAGACAGTCATTAATATCGATGATGAAATTATTTCTTATTTTAAGAACGAAATGAAATTAATTTATTTTTGATTAAATTCCGTCTGAAACAATTCTTTTTTCAGTTACATATTTTCTAAAATTTTCCATTTAAAGTTAATTATTTTTCGATTATTCGTTAATTGTCCTTTTGCGTTTAACCTTGGGTTCACAATTTATTTGTTGTTGAAAGTATAAAATTATTGTCTATTTCCGTTGGTTTTTATGCTTTGCACAATCTCCGTTCTCTTGTTGAAATAAATTGTCAGTGAAGATTTTTCCGAATCTCAAGTAGATCATCGATCTCGAGCCTCCAAGAGATTTTTTTGCTACTTATCTCGCTATTATTAGGTTATCGAGCAAACAGCGAGAATCTATTTTCTCTTGTTTTCGATACGGCGCATTTTTTACGTACAATCGGTACATTTCTTCTAAGGAAAACCGCGGTTCCGTTATCGGGAAAGATTCGATGAAAAAAAGTACCGCCAAAGTGTGGAAAAGAGGGAAAAGGTCACCTTAAAAAGTCGGAAAATCCCACTTTGCAAACGATGATTCTGGGAAGGCCTATGCTAACACAAACTGTTTGTTGTTTTCGTTCGATAAAAAGCGCTTGCCGACTGACGAAATTAGGGTATTATGATCTGGGAAACAACTTTTACCGGGAAAACTTTCATTTTCGTCCGATGAAAAGCGCTCGCCGACTGACGAAATTAGGTGTCATGATCTGAGAAAAAACTTTTCCCAGGAAAACTTTCATCTTCGACCCTTGCCATGTCGCTGCAATTTACGATGGTTCGAGTAGTGAAATGCGTGGTAAAATTCGAGTAGTAAAATGCGTGCCTCGCGCCAAGAAACATAATTATCCAGAAACAAAAAAGAATTCGTCAAAGCTTAATTAACGGAAGTACCACGTGCATCTTCAAGTGGCACTTCATTTTTATTATCCGATGATCGCGTTCGTCGCGAAGAAAATCCGTTGTTTTATCGCTGAACGTAACATTCTGCCATTTGTATTCAGTTCAAAAGTGAATTA
>JABFQM010002803.1:0-13728 GCA_022816865.1 Zelostemma sp. ZL-2020
GGTGTGCCAGGTCGTGTCGATGGCGAAGTGGGTTGTGTGGTGGGAAAGCGTAACGTTCTCGACGCACGCCGGTTACACGTTTCGCGACAATGTGGTCCCTTTTGTGGAAAAGTGGCATGCCCCGATATCGATAGCCCTTCACGCTCCAGGGAGCGACTTTCCGCCGACTCTCGAGGCCATCAAGTATCTCAGAAGCTGCGGTAGTCCCCTTATCTCGGAATTCGTCACCTTCCACATTTATTTCAGCAGTAAACACATGCCCAAAAAGGTAAACGTTTCATTTACATGCTCATGGCGATTCGTTTTTTACGGCTGCGAAATTAAAACACATTATCTTTCAGATTCCTCCAGCAAGCGAAGTCATAAACGCGCAATTTAACTGCACGGCGAAGCCTCCTTGGGTCAACGCAGCAACTACAAAAATGTACAAAACCGAGAAGAAGTTATTGTACCCTGTTAACGTCGGCCGTAATATTGCCCGCGAGTCGGCGTTGACGCACTACTTTCTTGCGAGCGATATCGAGCTCTACCCTAGCCCGAATTTGCCAAGCAAATTTTTAGAGATGATTCGTAAGAAGGAGCAAGCTGCTCTGCAGAAAACGAATCCCAGAGTTTTTGTGCTGTCGATTTTCGAAGTGAACGAGAAGAGCGTGCAGCCTGAAAATAAAGTGAAATTGGTAGGACGGCAGTACTTGATTTGTGAATGTTTGTTTTTTTCGTTTACGATGAAGGTTGTTGATGGATGATTGATTTTTGCAGCATGAAATGTTGAAGAACGGCACGGCGATTCCATTTCATAAAAAACTTTGTTCCGGTTGTCATAATATACCAAAAAGCAAAGAATGGCAAGATGCACCGGAGACGGAAGGACTGCACGTTTTTCACGTTGGGAAGCGAATGGGTAATTTTTTGCATTGGGAGCCGATTTTTATAGGCACTCATAATGACCCTCTTTATGACGAAAGGCTCAGTTGGGAAGGAAAAAGCGACAAAATGACTCAGGTAATTGAACGCAAATTTGGAGTTTATTTCATAAGAGCGGCCAATTTTTTAATGGATTGAATTTTGGAAATGTAGGGTTACATTCTGTGCGTGCTGAATTACGATTTCCTGATTCTGGATAACGCATTCCTGGTACACCGTCCGGGTATAAAAATCTACAAAAAGAACCAGCATCGCGATCTGCTGACTTTCAAGACAAACTCGCTAATTCAAAAAATCATCTTTCCGGAGCTGAAAATTTTGTACGGCACAAAAAAAGGCTGCGCCGTTTAATCTGTACAACGATGCTGACTACTCTTTTGTTCTTTTCGGAGAACAAGACTTTTTCGTTTTGGCAATATTAGTCCAGGCAACGAAGCTTCGCGAATTGTTGGAGCTGGAAAAAATAGGGCATTAGCCCCAATTAATTTAATTTAATCGCTGCAAAGCAATTTTCTGAATTCGTCAAGAAATATTAATTCGATTCTGATTGATTTTGAAGTATTTTTCATGTTCTTTGGCGTTCACTTGGATAGTATTAATTAACGATTAAATGAGGGGACTTTTGATGGGCTCCACGCCTATTTTTTTCCAGTGAAAAGTGTTTATTGCCTGAACTATATTGTGGAGGGAATTGAGATAAAGTGCCAAAACGATGTATTTTTCTGCTAAATATTGTGTACACAGATTACGAGAGAATCAGTGGTTGCTCAGTTGGCGTGAAACAACGATGGACTAGCAAGACGTTTCGCGAAAACGTGCGTGCATATTTTTACCTCGGGGACTTGACTTTTGTATATAAACGAAAATTCGTCTTTATCGTCGTGTACTCATCGTTTAAATTTAATAATGCAACAGGACAATCCTCCGATGTAGTTGTTAAAAAATGCTCGGCTTAAGTTTCACTTTGCGATTCCGAAGATTTGAATTTATGTTTATAAAGTATTTATGTTCGTCAGTATTTTACGTTTTTCAAATGGAGCCGAAAAATTGCTTCACTTTTACACTTATTTTTAGCATTTGGTTATCAAGTATTATTTTTAAGTTTAGACTTGAAACATTTGACTTTTTATGTTTTGCTCAACGATGCATTTAAGTGTAATTTAAATTTTTCAAGAGGGGAACATTCATAACCTGCGGAAATTTACTTTGAATCTTGCATCCCAAGATCTTTTTCCTATTTTTTGAATGATTTTAACTGGCTGTGCAATTATTGTAAATTGTGCGTGCAAACTATGCGCATTAAGGCACGTAATTAAATGCATAGATTGATTTTAGTGGAATAGAAATACCCTTCTTCAGTTTTTACAATATTTTAGACATTTTTTCATTAGAATCTTATTTTGTAAAATTTTTAGAATGCTGGAATTTTCGGTATTGACAACTTGATTTTGAGAAAAGTTTGATAATCCTGAAAAAAGAACATGATCATTCTATTTATTGAATTAATATAGTTGTGTAATATCTTGTGCCTTATTATCGTTATGTGAAATCTTTTCATCCGAAATAATGTCATGCATTTTTTATTATAAAATGATGATTGGAAGATTTAAAGATTGTATTTTTTTAAAACACTTGTATATTTTATGAACAAGTTTTTCAAAGTTATATTTATTTTTGGTTTAATTCGAATAGAACTTTAATCGATCAATTGTCACACATATCTGCTGAGTGATGTAATTATTTGTGAGATTTTAATTCTACTGAAGTTTTCGGATAAAAAGAGAGCACTTTTTTAGCTCGGGTGCAGATAACTGAGCAACTCCCAAACGTGAGGGATCATATTTTAAGACTTGCGAGTTGACTCGCATTGAAGAACTATATATTAAAATGTACATAAGTCAGTAAGTTTGCCAAACACTGTCTACAATTGAGCGCCTGGATGGAGAAACTCGCCGCGCTTTGATGATGAAAAAAATTGATGAAATTCGTTTTAAAAGATACCATCATATGCGCATTGTTCAGATGGACATTTTTTCTAATTATATATTTTTTGTTAGACTCGTTATTTGGTAAATAAAAAATAAAAAGTACAAATTTGTCCTTTGCTGAAAATTCATGTTTTTTTTGGGAACATTTATCGCGAATAAATGCTACAAGTTAACCGAATGTGAAAATTCTTGCGTGGACCTTTTATTTTTTACTCAACAGGCGCTCAAGTGTCCAATTCGTGCGGCAGTTTTTTATGTTTTGAGATTTTTTTTACAACTTTAAAAATGTTGCGAATGGTGCAAGATTTTTAACAATCACGTCTTTTACCGATGTCAAAAGCCTTGTTTATTGTTAAATGAATTTGTGAATCTGCATTTACCGCGATATGAGACTTTATGATTATTGATTACTTTTTCCCATCTTTTGCATGTATTGTAAATATTGTATAATGACCTCAGCCGTTGTAAAAAGATTTATATTTTTAAGAACGTACTGTCGAAAATAGTTGACTTGGAGAGAATATATATATTTGTTGCGTTCAAGTATGAATCTAAATGAAAAATGTTTCTGTTCTCATCGAAAATATTATGCCGAAAAATAATTTTCTAGTAAGAAAAAAAAGGAAAATTTGCCAAAAGCCATAACAGGATCAATGTAATAAAATTGTAAAAATAAGTAAAATTTTGTACGAAATCAACGCGTCGTCGATGTACTTTCCAATGAGATGAATAAAATTTTTATGAAATAAAAATGACACCTTTAGTAATTTTTCAATATATATATATTTCGTATTCAAAATATAATAATAAACATTACACATGTTGCTAGCTCATACAATCAGCTTTGACGGTCACTCGTAATTCAACTGTGTCTGGAAAAGGCAGATTAGAGTTTTTTTGACAATACAAAAAGCTATTCTCAAATTTGCTTTCATGTCCGTTTTTAACGAGCACTGACAAACTTAAAAAGAGCCAGTATTTCGTTTCGTTTAGGCTGCGCTATAATAAATCGTTGTATCAAGTTTTATTTGCGACATTTAACTCGTTAGAAATGTGGATATATATGATATATTAACAATGATTATTAAAGAAACTGGATTTTGTTCAACTCTGGCACTGTCTTAAAATTCAACGATTTCGTTTTATTTTTTTCTTTGTTGTCGATTAGTCTGCCGTCGTATTCTTCGTACAGAATATAGACTATATATAATATGTGCATATAAAACGCGACAAAGTTTATGAAAGAATGATTTGCTTGTAAAAAACGACGAGACACTGATAATCATTTAGCTAGAATATTTTTAAGAAATAGAAACGTCTTCACGATACCAACAATATTTTCGTGAAAATTTATTTCAGCAAAGCATATAATTTTCGAAACAGAAGAATGTACAAAATGTACGATATGTTGCAACATTTTTCTACAATTTATCAAAAAATGTGCAGCGGAACTGTTAAATTTGCGTTCCATAGGGATAAAATAATGCGGTATCGAGTTTCATTCCCAGCACATTTGTACTTGCTCACAAGTCGGCGCGTACAATTTTATCAGTCAACATCTCGCGCAAACCACGTAGCATTTATGATACACTAGATCGAAAGTAATTAGACAGAAGCCCACTCGCGATTTCTTAGTCAAAAGTCAAAAGTAGTGAACCGGCAAGAAAGGAAAAGAACACTCTTATCGCCCTCGCGTCCTAATATTTATAATATTTCATGTATTCATCACAGTGATAAACGAAAAAATATATGTTATATTTATACTTTTCATATTTATACTTGTTGTACAGAATATTTTTTAGTACCTAATCAAATAACCACTTAATTCTCAGAGCTTGTCCGTCTTGGTGGCACTTTACACACAATTTATTTTACAAGTTAGTTTGCGTGTCCCTTAAACTCTAAATTACTTAAACGGCATTAAAAAATTACGTCGCGCAATGCCTGTTTTCCGGTATTCTGCGATATAATTTTTTTTTGACAGAAAACTTTCTTACAAACGTTGCAAAAGTGAAAATTTTCAACTTCACAACACGATTTTAAAATATTCAAAAATGTTTACTTTTATTCATTGACTTTTTCATGGTAACAAAAGGCGTAAAGTAAACAATTAAATGCAAAGTCTTTCAACATTTGAGCTGCACGTTGGTTGAATTGGCTTTACAAAAACCGCAGTCCTTTATTTTTCTACATTTTTTTAGTCTATAATTTTTACGCTAAAAATTTGTATATGCATCATAGGCAGTGATTTTTACAGAGTAATAATACTTTTAGCCATTCTCTTCGTTGTAAATTGTTCAAAGTCCGCGTTAATACTGAAATACCTTTTTCAGCGAGGAAATAAAGGGCAAAACAGAGACGCAAAATGAAACAATTCTTTTGGCTTGAATCCCGGAATACATTGCATTGTTAAAAAAGATTTAATTACAGTAACCCAAGTATCTGCGCTTTTTTGAAATCATTTTTTTACATTTGCAAAAAAAGTACCACAGGCTGTTGCATTTCTTGTACAAACTCGAAAGCATTTTCATCATTTTGTCCGGTAAAAACATTCAACATTATCAAAGTAGTGAAACGATGCGGAAAATTGACATTTTTTTTTCTTAAAAATACCAAAGAAAATTCTTGCATGACTTTTTTCGATTCTGTGGCAAGCGACAGATATACAAGTACAGCGTTGAATTTGTGAATTTATTTTTCAAAAAACCAACATTTGGTCCATAGCGTGACGTAGCTATCATCTAAAACAAGCCCGGGGCTCATTGGCAGAGTTTTCATAGGATTTCGATATTCGTAGAATATCTTGCAAAATTCCATTTGCAAACAGACATGGGACAGCCTAAACTCTGTCTAGACTCTCTTTCTTCTTTTTTTTTTCTCACCACATCACCAACAGTTTCGTATAATACAATATTTAAATTATTCATTTATATACAAGTGTGTGCATTCAACTAAATCGTAAAAACCCTTTTCGTTTTGTCATTATACAAATCGAATTCGTAGCTTATTTAACACGTTATCTACTCTCATAATTACACTCGAGACAAAATTATTTTTAAAATGACAATATTTTCTCTAAAAAACATTAAAAATTTTTAAATGTAGATCAAGTTTACCTTCAAAATAAAATTAAAATCGCAATATCGTTATTTTAAAAATACCTTTCGCCTCAATTTTCAACACGCAGAGACATATTAATTTACCTATACCCTGATTATATTTACAACGGCTTCGTTATTTTAAATAAACACCGAGCTTTTATCATGTATGTAGATCTTTGTTACTTGACGAGTCCAAGAACGCCTAATCAACGATAAAACCTGTGACATTTCGCAATTAAAATTTCTTCGTCTTAAACGATAAAAGATCCCTTTTCAAAAGTGGAGTTGAACATTTTTCATGTTAAATAAGACGTGAAATATCGAAGATTTTACCGTTTCCGCTATTCTTTTCTCCGGAGCTTCAACAAAACGTTTTAATCAATCCATGTCGAATGAGATATTCGCTTTCGCGTGAAAAATTTTAGACGCTCATCACATATCATCTCGACAGCCAAGTATGTAACGCAACCACGCCCGCGGTAAGAAACGTCGAAACTTTGATCGGCGATGACGACGACGCCGCACTCGAAGCCGCTTTTATAAGTTCGTTGCAGATACCTAAAACAACATTCTTCATTTTAGATTCCCCCGACTTAAAACTGTTGCTGTCTTCTTGACTCGGTTTACTCGCAATCGAATTCATTAAATCGACAAATTGAGAGGATTTACCTTGGCTTTGAAGTCTGTAAGTCCAACTGTCGTCATTTTTATGACAAGAATATCCTGGACTTGACAATAAAAGCGGCCTGAACGATTCGATTGCGTTGCCTCTTCTAATGGACTTGTCTACCATTTCACCCTGACGCATCGTGAAACACAGGGTCTGCCTGTCACCGTTGGATCCGTTTTTCGACATTATCGTATACCACGTTCCATTTTCCTCCCACGTACCGTGACAAGTGTACTTCGAGACTACAATCGCAAAGTTTGTCAATAAAATATACCCGTATCCTTCAATTCTACGCGATCCGGAAATGTTTTTCTTACCGCTCTCTCTCGGGTAACAATTCTCGTCGATGAACATTTCGTTTTGACTGACGGCGTTGCAACCGATCTGGACTTTGATGGCGCCGCATTTTTCGCTTTGATCGTCCTCTTTGTTCACTATTAGCTCAGTCGATGCCGCGAATCTTTTTTGGTGCCGCCTCGATCTTTTCCCCATCGTGTCTACATTGTAATGTCCAGGATGTGGACACTTCTTTTTGTGCAGCGTCGCAGCTGGAATTAAACGAATTCATTTCGTTCGTTAATTTTTTCAAAAGTTGAAACCATTCGGCGAATGATTTATTAAATTTGTACGAACTCGTGAGTGTAGTGTAGGGTATGTTTGTAGTATCCAGGTATTGACACGCTTCCGTCGGGACTGGCGCTTTATAATCTGTAAATAAAAGAGCAAACAATATCAAATTGATTCAACGCACTGAATAACTAATGGAACAATGCGATTCTTTGACAATATACATACGGTTTCGTTGCACTTCGATAATCTGATCATCTCTTTTATGGAAAATCATGCACACGTATCCAATATCACTGAAACAACAAAAAGTTTAGAATCCAAGTACAATTTACATACATTTATTTATTACTTATAAAAACAATGGAATTATCCATCGAGAAAATCTTTTAATAATTACGAACAATTACTCTGCAATCATATAATCTGTAATCTCTTGTACAAGATTTTATATTCAAAATTATAATCAAATAATTATGATTTGTAATCTTGGCCAAGCCCGAATTCGCGCAGCAGTTTTAATCAGTGCAGAAATACATCGACTCGGAGTTTGCCGACAAATTTTCTTTCAGAAACCTTATCGGAAGGAGAGTAATCGATACTCTGTGCTTCAACAAAGTTAATTTAACCGGAAATAAATTACAAAACCTCTTTGGCTCAGTGCGTTTAACGTCAATTAATCTATTCTTTATTTACTCGTCGCCGTTTCCGAGCGGATTAATTACAGAGTATATCGACTTACCAGCCGCTGGTGACGTGTGCCACCAATTTTACTTTCGTTTCCGTCGTGTTATCCTCGATATTGTGGCAAACTATTTTCTCCTCGTGAAAACTGGCGCCGGTTTTGTTTTGGTATGTAACCTTTAGCGTCGAGTTACCCGTGGTGAAATGGTAATTACCCGAACCATTTAAAAAGTGCCAGTGATGGTGCTGCGTCACCCAAGACGGATACTTGCATTTGCTGTGCTCTTTTTCCACTGAAATAAATGTTCGTGAAAATGTGTCGCTTATAAAACTTACACAAAAATTAATATTATAAATAGAGAGGAGTGACCTAATTTGAGGCGTACATAAAATACGCAAAATTGATGGAGAAATATTCTGTAACATATTAAACATAAAAAGAGACTGCAACCGCAAAAATAGCAAACATGACAAATTAATATTCTTTTTAAAAGGATTTATTTCATGAATATTTCAATACCACCAAATCGGTCTCATTTCACTTGAATCGCTTTTGATGTTACTTGATGAAATATTTCTCTTTTACAAAATATATGATAATTTTTCATAAATATCGTAAAAATTCATCTAGCGAACAAGTTTTCTTTCATATTACTTTCTATTTTATTATTTTGCTCAAAAAGGTTTGCTAAGTTTGCTAAGAACTGAAAAAATTGGATTACAATCAAGTGACATAATTTTAAAACTTTAAACGTTTCCTGTAGTTGTTTAAAATGGTTTTAAAGTAATGACTAGAAATTATTGTACAGCGATCGTCTCAATATAAGGCACTCTCTTCTAATAGAAAAAAAAGAGAAAAACACAGCAGAAAAATGAAACTTACTTCTCATAAACTTGATGCTACGAGCTCCTTCGTCGGCCGAGCTCAAACCGGAGCAACTCGCGTCCCCGGATTGAGCCAATTGGTACTGGATTGTCTCCGAGTGATGTGATTTTTCCTCCGTGTACAAAAAGCACCTGAAACGGGCGAAACAAACGTCAGCATTTTATAGCGCCGTCTATTCCGAGAGCGAGCATTACCCGCTATGAAAAGCTTTTTTTGGAAATGTT
This sequence comes from Zelostemma sp. ZL-2020, assembly GCA_022816865.1. NCBI lineage: Eukaryota > Metazoa > Arthropoda > Insecta > Hymenoptera > Platygastridae > Zelostemma > Zelostemma sp. ZL-2020. The sequence continues at coordinate 9,045 of JABFQM010002803.1, forward strand.
TGACGATAAATATCTTGGAGCAATTCGCCGTCGACATCATTAATTGATTTATTCATCAATTACGTTTTATTGCGCGAGCAATTTGCCGAATTGGATCCTTTGCCAATTAGTTTTATTGCCGCTCGTTATTTATTTGCCGTACGTCGACGTTTCTCGATTTGGTTTTTTAATTTTTTGCCTTTGTCGCGTTAAGGCACTTTTTTCGCGAGTATCCGAGTTCCAATCGGATAATTACCTGTATTTCTCCTCATCTTTCAGCGTGTTTTCTTTGCCCTTCAGAGTGCCCATCAGAAAATTGTTTCTCCCGTCTTTCCACGTGGCTAGACACTGAAGCTCCTCGGCTGTAAAAAAATATCGATATTTAACTCAGCTGTCCAACAATCGTGACGGGGCTAAAAGTTGCAATACCTATCAAATACATTTCGTTGAATATTCTACTTCATGATTTTTGCTGTCACTTCAATCCTTTTATATAGCAAATGTAAAAATTTCTATTTCAAATCGTGCAATTTGTTTACGGCCAATGATTCTTTATACAATTTTAAAAGGTAGATCTTTTTTTTTTACTTTAATGTGAAATGTATTCGTTCTATTCGAAACTTTTCTAGAGACGATGAAATCGATTTTTTCTTCTCCTTCGGGCATTTTTTTAACTCGTAAATTTTTTAGTTTGTTTCTACAAAGTCGATTTTAATTTGTTATACAAACAAACAACTTTTAATTTGTTATACAAACAAATTATTTATGTAGTAATAGAAAGTATCATAAAACACACAAAAATTGTTTATTGCAATGTTAAGGTGGATCGATACTTCAATGCAAGGGTTAATTGGAAAACATTTATAATGCAACTTAATTAATTACATTGAATATGCCAGTATAATTTATTTAACAATATCTTCTTCTTCACGAAAAAAATACGCGAGTCAAAAAATCGTACAAAAATGCTCGTAACGAACAATTTAAAATTGTTATAGTTTTTTGAAAGAAAAATGTTTATTTCTGAGCTAATTTGCATGTTCGGCCATTTATATTGTTCACGGGATTATTTGCAACAACTTGACCGTGGCGTTTTGAAAAATATTCATTTACCAACAAGATACATGCATTTGTTTAAAGAATTTTTGACCGACTTTCTGAACAAATGCATGTATCTTTTTGGCAAATGAGTATTTTTTAAAACGCCACGGTCAAGTTGTTGCAAAGAGTCCGGTGAACAATATAAATTGGCTAAGAAATGCACATTTTTCTTTTTTCCGTGAAGCAGAAGATATTGTTAAATAAATTATACTGACATAATAAATGTAATTAATTATGTTGCATTATAAATATTTTTTTCAATTCGCCCTTACTTTAAAGTATCGATCCAGCTTAAACAAGTTAAAATCTAAAATATTTAACTTCAATTTTTGTTCCATTTAATTAATTTAAGTGACTTCTAAAAAGATTTTCATCAATAAATTCTCAAAATTTACTCCATTCCCTGCAAACCAAGAAAAGAACACTCAAATCGGTGAACTTAGCTGGAAAATAATACACGAAAAAAATTAGACGATTTGAAATAAAAATGGCCATTCGTAAAATTATTATTTGCCCCCACAGAGACAAAGAAAATGCAAAAAAGCGGAAAGGTCAGAACGATTGTTACACTTCGGGGGGTCAAAAGAGGAGCGCAAGTCTTTTCGACGAAAAAAATCTAGTCAGTGTTTAACGAGGTGGAAAAGAATGGTAATTAAATTACTTTTGTAATCCATTTAGTGGCTTCGATCCGGCTGCCTGTACTGTTTTATTAAGCTGCGATATACAGAAGCCCTTGGATGCCCTCGGGCGCTTCTTTTTTCAAAGCGCTACTTTTCCTTTCAAAAGTCGTTTTTAAAAACTGGGAACCCGGGACAGAAAGAGCTCGGGGCCAACGTCGCTTTTTTCGGAGATCGCGGCTTGACATAATACGAACCAGGTCGTATCATAATCATCACGGAAGGGCTACTTTTTAAAAGCGTAATTTCCTTTCTGCTTTGGGCAAACATTATATTAAATACGAAACTTTGCAGATGGATTATTTTCGTCTAACTCTTTCTCCGCAGATTTTTATCTTCGCTACCTCTCGTGACATTTTCGTGCTGCTCCTTCATGTTTTATAGTCCAATTGCCTTCTTTCAATTACCATTTTACCGAGACATTTTAATTGAGAGAAGAAGAAGAAGGAGAAGATTCTTTTCATTACGAAATGGCGCATGATGCGGGCGCGTTTTATCAACGATAAAGAATGTCTACGTTTCATCCATTCCGGCTGAACATTTTGTGGTTATTTAAATTACTTTTTCTTCGGCAAATGTTTGATACTTACTTTTACTTTCCGTGCCAACAATGTCGGCGCATGCTTGATATTTGAGCACGATCTTGCTCGTATCGGTGCAGCTTTCGGCCTGGTTCTCCAAAAGTTTGCATTCCTGATTCGCATTGCCAGCAGTGTAATAGAACGTGAAGGGCAGACCGACGAAGGGACATGCAATGGGATTCGCGTCCAAGCGAAACATGGAATACAAGGTGTCATCCGATGTGATGGAGGAGCACAGATTTTGATCCCCATTCTGGTCGCAATAACCTGGAAATGGAATTTAAATAATACAACCGTCGAAACTTTGCCGTAATGTGATACCGGCGAGTGTTAATAGAGCATAAATTCCAACGATTTGGACATGAGAGGATTGGCCAAATAAATGTCGGAATTTGCATACTAGCAAATTACTTTGCTCCATTTGAAAACTTATTTTGAAACAATATTTTAGCAGCTTCTTGAAACTGCGAAATACAATACCAAAATGTACAATATCGCGTCTTTTTTCTTATTTGTCCATGTTCTCGATGAAAAGTATTTTTAATGTAATTAAAAACATTTTGAAAACATTACAAGAAACTTATTTCTTATCTTAATTCAATGTTTTGATTCCGAAATAAAGAAGATAGAATAGAGAGAATATCGAGATGACAAAGATGTATCAAGAAAAGTGAACAAGAAAATTATAATAAACAAGAAGCTTTATTAATAGCGAATTTTATTATTTTAAAGATAAATATTTCATCACTTGCAAAATAATGATGCCCGAGCTTTCGACCCAAAAAGCATTATAGATCAACTAAATGTGTTGCAAACTTAAAATAAAATAATTACAAACAGATGATCGTCTGAAAAAAACGTTTACTCGCAACGTATTTTTCTAAACCGTGTTCGAAGTCGTGTAATACGATGTTAAAAGATATTTTCTACCGGCTTTCCAAGGGATTCGAGACAAATATTATTCGCAAAACCTCGTCCCTTGGTTTCTTGGGATATACTAATCGATCGCGCCTCGGTCCGTGTCGTCTTCGCAGCGCTGGGATCGTGCTGTAATTCCCCTGCGACCGTAAGCTCACGCGGCCCTTTGATAATTTATGCATTTCGGTATAATCTCTCTGTATGAAAGGCAAAAGAGCCGCCTCAGTCGGAGGCAGCCCGAGATGGGAAGTCTCTGTCCTTTTCTCGTCTAAGACACGTATAGGCACGGGGAAATTCAGTCTGATACATGAATATTGCAGCCCCGCGAACATTTTCGCGAAATATACTTTGCTTCCACGCATCGCACCGCTGCCATTTTTCTGGAACTTTTTTTCTTTCTTTTGAATTATTTACCGAGGAGACGTGAAGTAGCGAATTTGAAAATGTTTCGCTTTTATTCTACACTTGAATTTTACGATATCTTCTAGTTTTGCAATAAACTTTGTTCCTCGAGATGATAAAAAGCTTTCTATTTTTCCGCGACGTTTTATACGGCAACATTAAATTAGTATCAAGTACCTTTTCCGCGCGGCAAAAGACGTTTACTCGTTATTTTTCATTTCATAGCAAACAAATCATCGTTTCAACAATCGTCACCGGCGTTTCAATTAAAATGCTTAACGATTAAATTAATTACAACGGGACCATTCTTAACTGCGTACTTTTAAATTTATTAACGTTTTTACTTTATGTTTCCCGGGCGCACATCTCGGCAATCGCCGATTCCCCGCAAATGGAATTTGTTCAATTGTTTGTTCTCTCTGCTACGTAATATTTTTATTGCCACATTAAACAATTGGCGTTTTAATACGTTTTCAAACTCGGAGTGTACGAGAAACGCTTTCGTTTACGGCAAAGCACATGGCGCGAATGAAAATTCCGCCTTGCTCTTTTCAACCGCTCGCAAAGCCGCAATATTGACTTTAAACATTATTACTACGTCGACAATATTATTGCGGTGTGCACTCGAGTATCATTACACGCGTTATTTCACGTGTGCTCGAGCCACAATAATTCTTCGAGCGCACTTTACTTTGACCGATGAATAACAAAAATGAATTAATCGAAAACATTACGACCTCCGGCCAAATGGAATTTCAATTTGTATTGAATTAAGCTTTCATTGAAACGAGGCGAACGCAATTAAACAGAAATATTCTCATGCATAATTACGAGCATTGTACAAATAACAAGCAATGTTTTCCGAGGAATATTTTACGTCCTATAAAGTCAAATAAGCCAGGCATTAAGAGGGGAACAAAATTATAATCGAGACGGGAGAGCGTTTTTTTTTTTTTTCAATGGTCAATTAATGTTGATGCGAGAAAGGCGATTCAACGACGTAATATAGGGGGCTCTGGGAGATGG
>JABFQM010002804.1:0-13726 GCA_022816865.1 Zelostemma sp. ZL-2020
ATTATCTGTCGTTGTGTCAAATTTGGTGCGAATTCTTCCAGTCAAATCGGCGTAGGATCTTTATCCGAATATCCCGATTTAACAATGGAAAAGGTCGGTAACGGATCTACTCCGGAATGCTCTTAAATATGGAAAGTAGTAAAGATAAGGATCACGTCAAAGTCTAGATTTACGGAGGAGCTCGTTACATTAATTTATGGAACGGAGCTCGCTACATTTGCGGATGCTGCTCGCTACATTTGCGGATGCTTCTCCGCTACATTTGCGAGTAGGTGCGATTTGCGGTGGTGACATTTGAGGTAGACGAGTTTATTACGCACTAGTGCGGTTTACTCTTTTACGCACGCACAGATGAGTAGCGAGCGCCGTCTACGCGACGAAAGGGTAGGCACTGCCAGCTGTCAGTTCCTTACTTTGTCGCAATATTCTGCGTGATTTGCGTACACCGTCTGCTAAAAAGGCGATTCAAACGCTCCGCAGGCACGAAATGGCCATGTTTGTGCATTAGTTACAAAAAGTATAGTGTCTCTGGTATGTGCGAGACGGATTTTTGACTCGTGCGGCAAACTTCACACTCGTCGAAAAACCCGTCGTCTCGCACTTGCCAGACAATGTACCTTTAACTATTACAAATTCTTTAAGGCAATGTAAAACCTTTGCCGGCATAAAAATGAGATGGTTATAAGTACTATTCTTCGAGGAATTTGAATTTGCTGAAAAATTCTTTTATTTCTGCGCCCTTATATCCAAGAAAAGTACTTAAATCCAGTACTTGACTGCTGTGAGTACTGGGCAAGTGCTAGTACTTTGGTACTTCAAGTATTGGAAGTCGGTACAATAGTGCTTTAAAAACTGCAATGTAGGTAAATCGGTTCATCCAAAAATAGCACTCAAGTACCGAGAAAAAAAGTACTAGTACTTCAGTACTTCAAAATATACTCTTTGCAATAAAACGTGGATTGAAACGAATCGTGGTACCTGAGAAGTGAGTTGCCATAATTTGAAAGCAATGTCATCTCTTAAAAGTGATACGTTGCCGGTAGCGTTGAACTTCAGAGACCCTTCGATTCCCGTAAAAAGGAAGGCACCTGCGACAGTGTACCCTACGACAAGGCAGACGATTCCGACGTTGCTAAACAGAAAAGCTATGCAATTTCTGGTACAATCCCCGATCCTTTCGCTCCAGGTCTTTCTTCTCTTTCTCTTTCTCCCCGTCCTTCTTCGATAATTGCTTGCCCTGTGCAATTCCCTCCCCGAAGTGTCACTTTCCATTTCCCAACTCACTTGGTCGTCATCTACGCTTTCTTTTCCTGCGCTTTCTTCTTTGATTTGTCATGACTTTTTACAACTTCATTAGAAACTTACGAAACGGTAAGTTCTTCCTTATTTCACCCTCGGAAGAATATTTTCAAGGTTGTTCGAATTAGCCCAAAAAAGAGTAAAAAATTTAGAACACGGCGATTTTTAAATTATTGATCAAACTCTCGAATTATACGACGCACTCGTCCGTTGTAACTTTTGTAATGGATGGATCACTGTCGATATCACTTATATTCTTGCACTGAACGCGCACATGAATGTTTACATTCTCGCGTCGCGTATTCATGCCATTCGATAAATTTAATGCAGTCGCAGGTGCTCGCGCGTGAACGAAAATAGAGCAAATGCCAAGGCATGATTCCCATATAAAAATAAATTATCGAGTGTTCCTTTGTTCCAGGAATGTCGAAGAATCGCGTGCCACGCGGTGGTCCAGCCGGAAAAGAGTTGAAATGAGGCTTTTCCGTCTACTGACTTCGAAATTCGCTCTCGGCACACTAACTGAAAATAGCGCTCGCCTAAAAATAAGCAAGTTCGACTTGGACCCGGTCGTCCAGTCGTCAGATGAAGATGGCCCTTGGGCGAGCCATTTTTTGCCCTCGAAAAGGTGCTCTAGAAATACCTCGACTCCTTAATCATCCTGAATAAACCGTTTTTCATGCAAAATTTTTAATGAATTTATGATTGTTTTCGAGGTTTTGAAAATATAAAAAATATTTTTCTCTCAATAAAAAACGTTATGTTCTCGTGACTGCTGTAACCTGAGAGGTTGATTCGATTACAGCGATCAGGGTCTTGAACCGACATTGCACGATCGCTCTTGGCAGTGCGCCAAAATTCACTTCTCATATCAGCGAAATCCTCACTCGTAACGTCATTTCAAGTCAAAGATAGGTCCGAAAACACGCGATTCGTTCAATGCTAAACATACATTTCGCATGCGGAAAAAATTGGGAAAAAACATTACTCGATGTGAATAACGAAAATATCTTTATTTCGGAAGAGTATAAAAGAATTCTTTGAATCAGCATTAACCAAGATTGTGATCGTCGATAACTTCGTCTTCGATGTAATCAAAGTCGTCTTCGATATCGTCGTCTTCGTCTTCTCTGTCGTCTTTAATTATTCCCAAGCGTTTCGCTACGTTTTTTACGTTATTAATCACTTCTTCTTGGACTAAATTGAAGCTCATGGCTAGCAGGGCGATACCGAAGAGTAAATAGAGCGAGCAGAGTGCGATACTGCGCTGGGCGTCCAATCTATGAGCTGGGACAAAGTCTCCGAAACCTGCGTTTATCAAACGTTGAATCGATAAAATAATAAACATTGTTGAATTTTGTATTGTTCGTGATGTTAATTAAGTGCATTGATTGCAATTTTCATGAAACAGATTGTTTTCTGGTAAACAAAAGCCGCGGGAGAAGTCGAATTTTTCGAAAGCTTCCGACTCGTTCTCGTCATGTAGAAACAACATTTTTATCAATTCACAAATAAATATCCCTCATCTGAAAAAAAACTGCTACAGTACAAGTACTCGCCAAGTACTTTCAGTATTTTCGGCATTATTCGAAGTACTCGAGTACTGGAGAACTGAAGTATTGAACTTTACTCAATTTATTTTCTTGAATAATACATAAAACTTTACCTCCTCGAAAGAGAAGGGACAGCATAATCTTTTTTAAACGTACCTATAGTCGTGAGCGTGATGAAACAGAAATAAGCAGAATCAAGAAAAATCCAGTTTTCCCATGCGCTAAACAGGTAAGCCCCGGCGAAAATGTAGCTAACCACAAGAAAAACGCACAGCCAAATTGGAACCGGCTTTATCGTAGACCGTCGATCGTGTTCGTCCAAGTTTGGATGATAATCGTAATTCATTTCAATGTCATCGGCGTAAACTTGTCGATGTACGGCGAAACCCATGGGGGACATGATGCGTGGAGACGGCGTCCCTCGTTTAAAAGGCCGTGCTGAATCGTATCAATTTGTCATTACATTACAATGGACTCGCTTATTATTTTATTAATCTTGTTTATGCAATGCAAACACTCTCTGTTATCTGAAGTAGATCCTTGCTACTCAAAATAAACGAGACTTTACTGTAATTATTGTAATCTGCGGGAAGAATTGCCCGCAGTTGTTTAACTTACGTATCGCGAAATCGCCTCTCGTTCGTCTCGATCGTGCGGGCGGTCTTAATTTTCTAAATTGATCATTCTTTACCGAACCAGAAGGTGTCCTCGTTGGTTGATTCGAAATGGGTTGCGATTGATTTTGAGACGTTGCCTCAACGGATACGCATCTCCTAGGAAAAATTTGCGGCGTTTCCATGGCCAGTTCCGATTCCTCAAGATCCAAGTCTTTCACTAAAGAACAGATTTTGATGGACGTACGCTCTCTAGATTATTTCTAATTAAATATTATTATACAGCAAAAGTGGAAATACCGTTACTCGGATTGATGTGAATTTTTTACTCCGAAAGACTGCGATCCCAACTACAGAAGAAAGGAATTTAATACGCACTATATTTTAAGGAAGTCTTAAAAAAATTGCCTGTTCAGGAATTCTTTAGAAAGAAATAATTATTTAGGCATTTTTTCGGCAACTTCACTTATTAGGAAGTCTTTGAGAATAGATGACCCTTCCCTAAAAACGAATTTCTTGCTCTTTTCCAGTAATATGCGTCATGGCTGTTGGAGTGAAAAACTAACTGAAATCGAAATAGCGGTATTTTCACTCTTTCCATTCTAAGGAAACGAAAACGTTCTAGTATTGAAAACTTATGCATTGCAATTAACCTCTTCCGGAAAAGCCAGACCATTTTCTGACGTCTTGGGCTTCTTCAAACTCGTCCAAAGCATATTTATTGATTAATACGGGGGTTCTTTCAGCCTCGCTCGGTCCAACCAACAATCTTCTATCCAGCGATTGCGTCATTAGTTTTGTGGAACCTTTAAAGAAAAATTTATTATTCCTCTTTCGGGAAAGCAAACAAATGGACTTTTTTTTAATCCGGTTTCTTGCACCTCTTGCCATTTTGGGGGACGGAAGTGGCATATCGGAGTATCTTGTCACCGTTGATTGTCTCGGGGTCGTCGTTGATTGATACAAATGCGACCCTGGTCGACGATAATCCGCTCTAAATTGGACACTTTACTTGTACCGTAAAGCTAAGAAACTTTGTTACTCTTGGTACTTGAAATATTGTTTCAACGAGTATAATATTGGTAATTATTCCATTGAGAATATTTCAATACGTTTCATCGATTCTCTTGGAGTGAAATTTCACTCTAGAAAGAGCGAAAATACCGCAATTCGGAATGTAGTGAGTTTTTCACTCGTCCGAAAGAGTGCAATTTGCACTTTAGAAGACTCACTCTATAGCGGTATTTTTACCCTTCACCTTTCCGTAGTGAAATTTCACCCTAAAGGATGTAAAGAGTAAAAAAAAAACATCAAAAGTTCGAACCTCAATTCGGCGTCTGAATAGAAAGGCCTGCCTAATCCGTCGCATTGATCCAACATTGTTGAATTCGCAGATCTCGGACTCGCACGAGTGGATCGCCGAAAGGAAGTTCCCCGGCTGGATCCACTCCTCCTAGAAACGGAGATTGGGTGTATCTCAATTAATGTAATTGCTGCATCGTGATTACTCTTGGAAGTCAAATCGGACCGCGTGACCTCGTTTCAAGTAATCGAGTGATTTCACTTACACTGCGGAAGTTATTTCGTAGAGACAATTACATACGCGGAATATTTAAATACCATTTTACCCTGACTGGCGAATACTGTGTCCTCGATTTAAATTACTTCTGTGTCGTCTTTTTTTTGGAGGTTTCGTACAAATATAACAGCAAACTTTCCAGTATAAACATCTGGAAATAATCGAGAAATTGATCGAAAATGGATAATTATTGGAAACTGCTTTGATTACAAGTAATTCATAGTTGATTACTACTTTGGAACTTGAATTATCTATACGACCATAATCAAAAGATTAACGATTAATAGAGTAATCGATTATTGGGTAGTAATTTTTTGTAATCGTTACCAACCCTGACGAGGAATTCATCTCCCTCGGATTAATTACCTGAAACTCGAAGCCATGACATCTCCAATGTTGGATAAACAAAGCAACATCAATGGAATTCCCACGATTGCGTAAAAAATTGTCACAACTTTTCCGTTTTTCGTCTTGGGTGAGATATTTCCGTACCCTTCCATTAAAAATTAATTAATGAATTAAAACAACTGAAATGGAACGAAAACTTTGACGGGGAAAGTTGAATGAACTTTTCCTTTTCCGTCTTCTTTTCATTAAGAATGACATTTTCAATGGAAAAGGTAATTTCAGACTGCCCTTTCATGTCAACACCAACAAAAGGTGCGTGATGGTGACGCGTGACCGACTTTGCGTTGAAATCGAGAGATTCGGATATCCGGTACCCCTTCTTCCCTCGCCTTCCTTTTGCTGCTATTTATTTACTTCCTAATATCAACTGCACGTTTGCGATATTTATCTTCTCTTCAATCACGTGAAAATCGATTTTCTTATTAGCCTCTGAATTTCGATCTCAGAGGATTTAGTGAAATTTCATTTAAGAAATAGTGAAAATGAAAGAGTAGAATTTCGCGCTACAAGGATTTCATCGAACAAACGAGTTCGTGTTTACTACGTATTGTGAAATTTCCATTGAACAGTCAATAATTGACGAGTTTTTTTTTTTTTCGTTAAAATTTGTAGTAACGAGGACAAGGTCGCGCGGTTAAGAATGATCAGTTTGCTGGATCGTGTCTATAGAGAAAGGTATTTTCATTACATAATGGCTCTGTAAACTGACGAATCAAGGCGTTTACTAAAGAGAAAACAAACCCGATTTGTTTAGTCTTGAAATGTATCAGAGATTAACTATTTTCAAACGCGAATAAATTATAATATGCTAAATAATGTTTTGAAATATTTTCTTATTTAGAAACTTAATTTTTGAATCACGAAAATTTTTATAAGGAGGGAAATGAAACAAACATGAAAAAAACATTGAGTCAACTAGTTTGATATTTAGCTGAAAAGGGATATAAAAATAATCATGATTATTTGATAATTATCACGAGTAATCAATAGTCGATGTTTTAATATCGAAATAATCATACAAGGATAATCATAGATTACAACATAGATTATATTATATTATATCACAGATTATTATCCGGGCCTCGTCGGGCCCATTTTACCCGTTCAATAAAAATTACTCGTAATCAGTAATTTTTCGCAATCATTACTACGAGTTGTCAACCCCAGTTGCAACATACTCGGGGATTTCCCAGATTACTCAGACTCTAGAGATCTGTAACGAGAGGAACTAAAGAGAGAATGGCCCTCGACCTAACTCAAAGTATAAAACCAGGGATCGCTTTCTCTTTCATTTAGTCGAAAATTTTCATACGCTCAAGTCATCGCAGCGTGACTTTTCAGTTCTATCGAAGCTCCTGACTGTGTATAAGACTCCCTGTAAATTGCCGTTTTTTCAAAGCACAGACTTTTTCACTTTAATCTTTGCGAAAACCGATCGAAAAGAAATTTACAAAATTTTTAAATTATGTACGAAAACGGGTACCTTTGGAAAGGGCATGAAAAAATGACGGATAAAAATGGTCAGTGAGGTCAGCGATGTGAAATGCAAATACCCCAAAAGCAAATAATAGCCTCATAAAACGCTGGAAAATAACTGAAAACGTCAAACGCGGCTCTCGAGAAGAGTATAAATTGTGTCTGGGCCGGCTTTCCAAAGGTAGTTTTCATAATTACGAGTGTGCAAATGGTTTGATCGTTGTTCGCAAATATAATTTGCGAACAATGTACATCGCAAATTTGTCCTATAACAAAAAGCCACCCCGTTTTGCACTCGAATAGTTCTATTTGCTTAATTTATAATATTCAATTGACAATATTTATTAACCATTTTTCTATTCATCATTTTATTTATTAACTTATTTAGAATATTCAATTTATAATATATATAGATTCGTGAACAGCGCTTTTTTCAGTGTTATAAGAAGATAAATTGCAACGTACTAATTTTAATGAAAATGCCTCGAGTTGAGATTATGCTGTTGCTTGGCATGACAATTTTTGGATGCTGTACTACATCGCAAGAAAGTGAATGGACCTGGCGCGACGGTGATAAGCGAGAAGCGAGGTAGATAATAGAAAAAAAACGCTCCTAGAATAATTGAATCTAATTTCATTTCATTAAACACGCTGCAAGTTTTTAATCTTTTTCATCCAGTTTTTGTATTAGCGTACGAGCAAACATCTTCTTTCTCGTTTTATTATAATTATTTACTATAATTTATCGTAAGAAAATGTCATTTTGAAAATGTTTTATTACTTTTGATTATAATGTTATTGGAGATTAAATCAATTATTGTAATATGTCAATTTAAATATAATATTTTAAAATATTTTCAGTGATTTTAATTTCAAATAGACGTAGGTACTAATATGATTATATTAAATTTCTACTTTATTATCATATTATTTGTATTCAATATTATTGTAATATTTCCTTTTTTTGTATATAGATACGCCACAAGTCAATTTGATGATGATTTCGACGAAGGTTTAAGGCCTCTAAATCCGGGCCCCTTCGGGCCCAACAGTGGGCCTATTTTACCCGCTCAATACAAAAACGATGACCCAGGGATTCTCGTAGGACCCGGAGGACCAACCGGAATCGTAACTCGGTAATTGCATCTGCTTGAGAAGTTGATTTTTTAATTTTAGAACGCAGGCATTTGCCCCGCTAAAGTTAGTATGATACTACTTACAGATGGAAGCGCGGATTTATCGCAATGGTTAAAACGAATTTGCCTTTTCTGCAAAATTGCTAGACAAATAAGTTTGACGTTCGATAATTTTTATGGTTTTTAATTTTTTTTCGTTCAACGGGTATCATAATAAGTGGAACATTTATTCGATTTGAAAAAGGAAAAATTTGTATAATCTGATGTACTCTGTTAGACTTAATTTTATCCGGTGTCAATTCGTTGTCTCATTAGAGTGGGTATAAGACTATACTTACAAATCGAAGCGTGTATTCACGTCAATGGATGAATACATTTTTTTTTTATTCCAAAAAATTCATTGAAAAATTAGTTTGACGAACAACATTCTGAATAGTTTTCATAAGTTAGATTTTTTCGTAGTTTTCGCAGTAGTGTTTTGGTTGTTGCACAATCACAAGGTATCACAAATTAAACATAATCCAAATTAGAATATACATTCTTTTTATGGATTTTTGTTGTAGTGTTTATGGTCTCTTTTATTTTATTTTGTTCAGCGGATATCACAAATTTAACATATCATTCAATTTGACGGAAGGAAAAATCTTTACTCGATGTATGCTCGTATTTAGTTAGTATCTTAGTTAAACTCATTTGATTCAAGCTGAGTTTTTATCAGTCCCACTATAGAGTGAGTATTCTACTATACTTAGAAATCGAAGGGCGTATTTATATCGTAATGATTTAAACGAATTCGTTTATTCTGCAACATTTTTTGACAAATAAGTATGACGTTCCATACTTTTTACGGTATTATTTTTGGTTCTTATAGTTTTTGATGGTTTTTTTGTTGAATTTCACCGTTTTTTCATAATGTTTTTGCTCAACAGGTCTCACAATAAGCATATTGCTTTAAAACAAGTTTGCTTCAAAAAATTTAAAGAAAAGAAAAATTTGTACTCGGCGCATTATATTACTAAAACTCGCTTCGTTTAGACTAATTATTATCAAATCGCACATGTTTTCAAATCAATGATTTTTTAATGTTGACATATATTATAGACCAGCTGGCCACCGCGATTTGAGACTTCCGCATTCCCCGGAATACAGCACCTGCAAGTGCAGTTACAGTTTCAACTGCCCAGATCTAGTTTTTGTAAGACTTTTACAGCCACAATAATGTTCAATAACTTGAATCGGTTGTTCTTAGAAACGCGGTACTTTTTTAATTTATAAAAGAAACGTTTTCAGCTGCATTTGAAATCAAAACGTGGATTACTTTCTTCAACGAACCGAACTAAATTTAAACATTTGCCGTCCTGTTAATTACGCTGAAAAACGGCAAGAAATAATTGAAAAGTGGAACGAAAATGAAATCTCAAGGCAACAAAATTCAATTTGCTTCAATTAAAAATCTTTTTTAATTGTCTCGTTCCACTTAATTTTGTGGCATTTAAAAACTGCGAGCTTCATTAATTTTCACAGAACGGCTTTTTAAAATTAATAATAAGGATACTAATCGGAAAAATCTTTCGTGCAAATTGCGAGTTTCCGGACAATACGGCGAATTAATTTTTCATTCGCTCTTTTACTTGGAATTGATTGCTTTTTAAAATGTCTCTCTCCTCCAACCCCCTGATTAATGAGTCATCCGTTTGTTAGGGCTCCTGTGGAAAGGGTAAACGATACTGCTGCTATAACAGCAACAAATTTCACGGAGCACCGCCTGCGCATTATCCAGTGAGTGTGACTTAAGGGCCTTTTACATGCTCGTTTCCAATCTACGATAATTGAATTCCCAATTTATCAAAGCTACCAAAAACTGACAAATTGTTTTGTAACTTTGAAATTGAAATTTTTTATAAACAGTTATTAATTTTTTATAAGTTAAAGGATTTTCAACCAAAAGCGAAAAATTGAAAACAAAAAAAAACGTTTATTGTATTTTAGATGCAACGTCCCTCTCACTTTGGACCCGACTTTTCACCTCCAACAAGTAATTACGGGAAGCCCCATTACAACGGCGGTTATCAATTTCCCGGCCATTATTATAGAAATAACAACCGCTCCGGATAAGCAATCTACCACGGCATAACGGCATTTTCAACAAAAACCGAGGACAATGTCGTTATTTTCTCGCGTCTCGGGAAAGGAGACGAAATGCATTAATTTTCATCTTTAGTTAGAATAGACCAAAGAAGCACACGTTAAAACTTTAAGAGCCAACATTGTTGAATTCAAAATTTTACGCCATATTTAAAAGCAAGAGTCGCTATTATAGCGAGGAAGGGCAAAAAAGATGGCGAACCCCGAGTCTTTTGTTGTATTTTTTACATAATATATTTTCTATGTGTTCCTAGTAAAATTTTTATCGATACGTACTCAATTCTGATTCCACATTAACGTGAATCTTTGGAAACAAAATATTTTACCGAACATTCGCAGGGGAACTTTGTAGTGTTGCACCTTGAAACGGATTGTACGTCGGAAGATTTTTATAGGAAATATTGCCGTCAATGAAAGTTAACCAATATATTATGTAAAAGATTATTGTAAAATGCACCTTTGCACGTAATTTAAAATTACTAGCTATATTTTTGTGCTAATTATTGCGACGTGTTGGTTTTCTGGCTCGCCGATCATCATTTGTTACGCTGAAATCCTCAGTATTTTTTCTAACAAAAACGAGTATTTAAAATTGAAAAAAGAAAAAAATAAGGTACTATGTCGTTTTCTGCATCTGTCGTTGTATGGAACAAATATCTGATGACATTCGTTTTTGGTCTAGAAGTTGAGAAAGGACAAATGCTAATGTTTGGTAACTTTTTTTTGGCATCTAAAGATAAATTCTTTAATTAATAGCTTGGGTGCAATTTGATGCACAATAATTGTGTAATAATTGTTTCGTTTCCAATGGTACCATTGAGATGAATGGAAAATAAATTGTCTTTTATTTCGGCCTATATCCACACGAGTAAATCGAAATAAAGATGGCGACTTGAGGAAAATCGTGCGACAACGCCGAGCCTTATTTTCTGTATTCTGTTTATTATATTTCGTATGGGTCTTGAATAAATTTTCTAACTAAAACATAAAGCAGAATAATTTTTCCTGATCCCACTTAAGCGTTAATCCCTGGAAAGTGAAAAAGTTACCAATCGTTGTAATGACGATGATTGAATAGAACAAAGCCCCGGCGAACGTCCATTGTATGCTGCTTTCTTCCTCCGTACCGTCCCATCCCTCCTTCTTCATCTTCCTCAGCAAGTCGGCCTCGAAAATCTTTAACATTTCATCGCACGTAGAAAAGGCTGGGATGCTGCGACACATTACTTATGTACCAATCTCACCTTCAGCTTCTCGACGACCTGCTGCGTCCAATTTTCACGTATCAGGACGTCCGAATCTTGCGTGATTTTCCATAAATTCTGGGTCACGTTACCCCGCAGACTTTTGATACTTTTCTTAACCTAATTGGAGTTTTCCGAAAAAAAACAACGCAAAATATGAAATATGAAAATTCACTTTCCGGGAATTTCAGAATTCGTTAGAATGAGTTTTATATCAAGGTTTCTTCTTCTACTTCAAGAGTCAACTTTTCACTCTTTCAAAGTGAAATCTCACTTTTTTTATATTGAAAAACTCACTCCAATCTCCAATCTCCAATCAATCATTCTTTCCGGAGTGAAATTTCACCATAAATTTCGTGAGTATGAATAGATATTTACATCTTTTTCGTGTTCCGCTTCCAAAGATTCGAAAGCGTAAGCCCCGAGCATACAATACGCTACGACCAAAGAGATCAGGCTCACGTGGGAGAAGACGCACTTGCAGAACCTCCAGAAAAGTCGCAAAATCTTAAAGCAGCGCGAAGGTTTCTCGTTTTCGAGTACAAAGTTCTCCGCTGGGGACATTCTTTTCTCATTTCTTGCCAACTTTTTATCGTTCTCCCTCAGTTCGAGCGTTCTCGAGAAATCATCATTGCGTAGAAATTAGTTTAATCGCGTTTTATCCCGGGAATATTGGATTGACGTTTTTCAAAACACGATCGAATCGAAACCAGGCTGCCCCACTTATCGCGACGTTAAAGCCGAGGACTTGGTATACACTGAGTAATCCGGAAACTTTTGTTATTCCGCGATTCCGCGATTCCGTGATTAAATTGGAAAACGAACTAATCAAACCCAAACTTTTAGTCGAACGGAATCGACGGTTTTATAAAAGAACAAAGAGGCGCTTTCATGATTGAAAACGAGAAACTTGTTTCAATTGTATTTCGAATGTTTGCGTTCGAAAGTTCAAGGTTTCGGTATATCTTTTCCGAACTGTTATGAAAGAGTTCATGTTTTGACAACGTGTTATCGATTTTGCGTGACGAGATCGTGCGCGATTCCGGCTCGGAACTGAAATCTTGAATGCCACGTTGTGGAAAGCAAAGCTGGGGTTGCGTGGGACGTTCCAAATTTATCCTGCGCCTGATATCCCACCACCTCATATTTGTTCCGAACCGTATCACGCCTACAACGTATCATCAATCGTTAAATATTTACGGAAAGTACGATTTGCCTAATTCGAATCGCTTTTCGCGGATAAGATTCTTGGATTTTATTCCAGTAAAGAGCGGGATGATGTCACTCTTTTTTAAGTGAAAATCGCACTATTCAAGAAGGAGTTCAAACTGCCGGAACTCTTCCTAAAGAATTAAATTTCTGCTTTTTTTCGAGTGGGATCTCATTTTGTAGAGTGGACTCCTGTAATCTTAATAGCGGTACTTTTACACTTTTTCGAGTGAAATTGCGATCCAACCGAAATTTTTGTTTAACCTACATTCAGAAAAGACCACAAAATGTTGAAAAGTAGTTTCGAAACGTCAAAGAAACGGTCCTTGGTGTTTTTCTGATCTATTTTCCCTGGGTGAAAAGTTTCGAAGCGAAACACTTTCGCGAAGAAAAGAGCTGGTATTCGAAGTTGGCGTTCTCGTGTTTCGCAGCAAGGCGACGTTTTTTCGCCCTGGACACGGAGAATTTATACTTTGTAGGATTATCGATCAAATAGTGGAGGCTGTATCCCGGGGCAGGGAGTTTTACCAGCGACATTGTAAATCCAGGACACGTTATCGGGGAACGAGGATGAATGTCGAGGCGAAATAAAACGTTTTGAAAAGAAAGAACCCGAAGGGACTTAATTTGTGGCCTTTGGAAGAAATGTCGGCCGAACTGCTGCACTCGGGATCGCGTAATTCCCCGGTATCTGGATTGAATACGAGGAAAGAACGACCACCTTTCAAGCTGTGCTTTGCGAAGCAGCGGGAAATCGGGAAGTCCGACGTGTCGCTGCCTAAGCTGAGTGGTGAGTTCATTTATTCTCTCGATTTCATTTTTGTATGAGATCAAAATTAATTGAATTATATTTGTTATGCTCATACGGAAACGTTCTGTTCGCGGCACATTTCTTAGAGTTCAATTTTACTCCAGTGTAAGACTGATTTTTTCACTTTAAAAGAGTGAAACTCGCTCTTCAGTAAGAACTCTGTAGGAACTCTTTAGAAAGATTTCATTATTCGGCAATTCTTTTGGAAGAGTTCACTCTTCACAAACTTCACAAACTTCACAAACAAAGAGT
>JABFQM010002805.1:0-13723 GCA_022816865.1 Zelostemma sp. ZL-2020
GAAGAGCAACGCGGGTAAGGTCCTACCGACCTTCGAGTATCAAGTAGCACCGGCGGGACTCACGTACTCGGAAGAGCACGCCCGATAAATATAAATATTGTGTATCATAAAATCCAATACGTTACAAATATGATAGTTCTAAATGCATTCGCTTTTAAACTGTTCACGATAACATTACACTGTATTAACTCGCTACAGTTAAAAGTAAGCACTTCATCGACAGTAAATAATTATCAAAAGCACTGATATTTGAAAACCACTTACTTCACGTTCAATTTGTTTTCAGTATTTAAACATTTATTAAACTTGATAATCAAAAGATTTATCAGGCACAATATACGTGTAATTATCCACTGGTGAATAATGTTTCGAGAAAAACAATTTCCCTTTAGCGGCATATCGAAAACAAATAACTTTGTAATTACATCGACGAATAATTTAATTACAATTATTAAATAAATGCCGATTCATGTGAAAAATAAGAGGGAAACAGTTGCACTTTTTGTGTGAATTATTTCCATCGGAATAAATGTGTTTTGTTTCGACAGAACTGTGTAAATTTTATTCGTATTCATCATGAGAAAAACAATTTCCAAGGCATACCAATTCGTACTAATATTTTGAAAGGAAATACAATTTTCCGCACTCGAACTACGTTGCTGGCGTTATCAGTACACGACCTATAATACGCGCTCCCGAGAAGTCGAATAAACATTTTTACACTTTTTGCGCAGTGTATTTTGTAGGTGAATTGTTTTTCATTTTGTTGCAATACTAACAGGTTCGCTGGAATTGTAGTTGTTTCAATTTTGCTCGGTCTTATTTTCAAATTAATAAGCATGAATGTACTAGCAGTCACAAGAGCTGATAATATAGCAATAATAATATGTTTCGATGTCTCTTACAAAAAAATTGAATTTCTCACGAGCCAATGTTACAAGTACATCTTTATTAAAAATATTCCCGCCTCAGATTGACTTCATTTCATAATTCTTTTTACTCTGGGTAAGAGTTCCCTACTCATAAAAATTTATTGGAGATCATTTTGCAGGAAGGAAAAGTAATCGTGATATGTTATGATAGCGTTCTCTCAATTTTTATTGAAATGGGATCGGAATCGCTCTTAAAATAAAACAATGTAAAGTTGAACACTAAATATTGGATATCCTTTTATGAAAAGATCAGAATATTAAAATAGTGATTATACTTGTTACGACATTAACTTTTCTATTAAACAGAGAATTTAAAATGTAGAATTTTTCGTGAAATGCGTCATAAAAATACACATCTTTTGAAAGGACCTTTCATTTTGTAGTTACTCTCAAACGGTTGTAGTTACGATTATGGCGCAAGCTACAGGTACAGTTATGGTTATGATTGTACATTCCCAAATGATATTCTATTTTATTCATACAATCATGCGACGTATCTGGAACCGAAGACTGTAATTTGGGTGTATTTTACGTGTATAAAAACATTTCGTATTGTTCTAGCTTGGATTACAAACGAGATGATTACTGACTATTTAATAAAAAAAAGTAGTTCTTTGTACGTACAATTGACAAATTTGTGCTTGAAACTCGAATGATCGGCGTTATGAGTTGAAGTCTAATAATTTATGGCAGTCGAGTGTCACAAACAAGGGCCACTCGAAACATCGCGACACGTCAGGACATTTAAACTTCGCTTCCTTACCCATTGTAAGATATATCGTTCGGAAAGTCGAAGATTCCGGATTGTACCGAAGGCACAAACTTAGAAGTTTCCGTTTCCGAGACATTGATACAAGTGTACATAGCGCAAGAAATAGCGCGCAAATATGTGCTTGCTTTCCGAAAGTTTGCTGGCTGTTTGTAAATCTATCAGGCTGCGACGCGTCAAATTGGAAGAAAACGTCAAATCCAATGTGACAATGTTGACGATTAAACTTTTGCCAAGAATCGGAGCTTCTTTTTACGGGCTATTTTTCGCAAGCAAACTGTCGTGCTCTTGACGAGCATTAAAACGTTCAGTTGATAGCGTCGTTCGTCGGCAACGCTTGAGAATAACCGTGAAAGAAATAATACGTGAAGTACCAGTTCGAATACTTATGTTTGTCATAAACAAAAGGCTTCTTTTCAAGCCAAGTGCGTTTGCTTCTGACTCCAAAGATGAAACACTGCAGAGATCAACGTTTAAAATTTAAGGGATGTAACGAGATTATTCTGAAGTCAGGATAACAACGAATTTTTGTCCGGAAAAACAAAATTGTTGAAGGAAAAGCGTGTATTGTAAAAACAAGTGTGATACTTCGTAGCGACTTTTTATGTACTTTGACGTGTGTTCTATGTTAAAGCATAGGGAACGAAAATTAACACACATCAAGTGTGTATTTTTGGCGGATAATTAAAATTGAACGTTGAGTGGCAGAATCGGGGAATTAATTTCTTCTCAGCAAAAACTGAGGGGAGAGTGTTGTCAAGTTAATCGTAAACTGCACCTTCGTACATAATTTTAAGTTTTTAGCTATAAATATGTGCGAATTTGATGCACAAGTACGAAAAGTGTTCCAAGGTGCGCACTACTCTCCCCTCGTTTTCCATTTTCATTCATATTTGATGCGATTGAAAAACACGTTTCATCATTCTACTTGCATTTACGAGGCCCCAAAGTGAAAACTGTGTAGATCTGTTTGGGATGCGTACCACGTGAAAAAGATCACAGGAAACGTGATAAACGATACCGATGGAAGATGTATCGCTATTACAAAATGAAATGCTTGATGGGATTTGAAAGTTTGACAGAGTATAAAGAAAACACGAGAAGAGCCATAAGACCGTATATGAGCGTTTGACTTCGACTTGAACACGTGCCGATAACTCATTTTCCGTTTGCGCTATTTATTATTTATGGGACGTAAAAAATGAAATTTCCCGTGTTTTCTAGTTCGAAGTTGACCCCTGAAAAAAAATGGAACATGCCGATGTTTTTTATGTGTGGAATATATGTACCATAATTTATGACAAACCAATTCTAGATGGAATGTCTTTGAAATTGTACCATAAAGAAATCGAAGTTATTTCTGTTTCTCGATTGTTAAAAATTTTTAGCAATTTTTCACTCAGTTTCTTCTATAACAGCGGTAAAAAATGGTTTGCACCCGTTGAGTACGATATTTTTTCTTTGCGGAGCGACAAATTCCTCTTTTTTGTACCGCGTTGCATAAAAACGATTTTGTTCCATGAAGTTTGTTTTTATGACTTCTGGTGACAGAGGACACATTTTTCCGAGTTTTTTTTTATTATTTTCCTTCCCATAGGGACATAGATATTACGTTTTTGTATTGTCGAAGTAATATTTGAAGTATCAATATTGATTTTCGCTCGAGTTCCATTTTCTCTTGAAAAATTATGGAGTGTAAATTCAGATACGCGTAAAATGAGAATCGATGTCGAAATACGGTTTCATATCTAGAAATTCGTTAATAAACAAGACTGGTACTCACTTTCCGTGAAGGCATATGTTGCCTTGAAACCTTTAGAATGTCTTGACGAAGTTAAACCCTGAAATTCGAGAAGTAATCTTGGTCCGTTGCTCATTAAAGGCCGTGGAGGAGCCTCGCCACAGAAGGAGTCAATTTTTTCCATTTTCCCATCTATGTGAACATAAGCTACTAACGAGTCCATGCCTTCGCAGCTGAAATGAAAAAAAGTCAGTTTACTCAACAAATAATATGAACAAATATGAATAAGTTCAGCTCCAATCCGTTACACTATTTCTAAAATGTTTTTTCAAGCGCACAAATTTTATAGCTGGCTGAGCTTGAAGGTTGTAAATAAAATAACCACTGCGATTTGATTGTTCTGTTGGGTAGTATCGACACACAGCAATACATATTTTCCTGAGAGCCTCATAAAACTAATCCCATTAATCAAATTCAAAAAAGCCTTTCATCCATGACCCGTCGATTCAGTTGATTGTATATCATACTTTGTAAAGTCAGTGGGATCTTCGTGATTTATTTGCAGAGCATTCGACACGCTTTGAATAGTAAAACTTTATATTCATTGACTTTGTCGACGAATTCGACGTTTTTATCCGTCCATTTATTTTGCTTTTAAATCGGGCGTTTTAAAACATCGCTCGGCATTTTTTCTGTATCGTATTTGAATAGCAGTTCAAACATTCAAGAATCCCGAGATTTACTGGAATTTGATAAATCGAAGTGTAAAGTGTTGAAAACATTACGTTAATCGGAAGCTTCCTGACTTACCACGGTCGAGGATTTGTATTGTTCGCTTTGCAACTTCGGGCAACTATTCGTCTTATTCCAACTTAATATGAAAGCTCAAGATAACTTATATCAGATGGAGCACCTTTAGGGATTTAGCGAGGGCGCACATTCAAAATGATATATGATGGCGAACCACACGCTGTGGTCAGAAGTAATCCCATCCTTTCTCGCTGCCGCAGTATGAAAACAAGAGGCGACTCGTGCCGCAATGGTATAATAGATAGTGAATGGTTAATTTTACTCGGACATTTCCGTCTGTCCGAATATCAACTGATTTCAGCGCGGTTTGGTTATTATTCCCAGAGAAAACGGATCGGATATTAAACGTGTACTTGAAAAATATTATTCAGGGTTTGCCATATTACGTTAAGAATCGTAATATGAAATCAACTTTGCTGACACTATTAATTTTATCATTGAAATGCCGCTATTTGCTTGAAACTTTGAAGAGGACTTTCGTTTAAATTTGCTTTCACTGAGGGACAGATGTTAAAATATGAGACAAGTACCATAAAGAGAGCTTTTCACGAAGAGTTTAATCATGTATATCAGAGGAGAGATGAAGCACTTTTTTGAAGAGAGCAGGTTTCTCTTGAAGTAAACAATGCTTTTAGGAAACCTACATCCAGCTTTTTCACAAAACATCATTAATTTTGTAGTGAAGGTAACTCTTTCACCGTCGTTTAAAACGGGAGTTAATGACAATATTATTGAATAAACAAATTCAATGATGAGCTGATGTTAAGTTGATTTAACAATTAATGATTGACACGAATGCTGAGCAAACATTGTTTTGATGGTACTGCAGTTGTGAATAAATGATGTTAGAACAGTGTTGGAGGCAACATCAAATAATTAACGACGAGCAAAGATACATAGCACTATTTTCGACGTCGTTTCTCCACGTTGGTTCAATAAAATCGTCAAAATTACAGATGAATTCGAAAGAAACTTTGTTTTCGCACATTTTGTATGTATTAACCTGTAAAACAAATCAGTCGGATGCGGAGCCGTTCTGAAAACAGACTACTCAGACGATTGGATCGAAATTGGGAAGCAAAATTGAGTGTCTAATGAAGGATGTACCTTGCATTCAAAGATACACAGTAAACAATGCATTTGTGGCAAGGTAAAGGCAACTTCCAAAGTACCCAAGCTTGCGCTTCAAAGTAAATGAATAAAATAAAAGACTAGTCTGCTCTTTCCGTGTTGATTTTGTTTGCTAAGATTTTGTTTGCCCACGAAATAAACGTTAGGGCCAAAAATATTGGGCAGGCTTTGGTTCCGGTTTTGGGTTCTAAGAAAAATTGTACCGACTTCAGTTTTAGTTCTATCGAAACCCAAAAAAAAACATTCTTCGATTTCATTAAAAATTGGTCGTTGGAATAAGGAAATAAACTTGTTAACACAAAATGTTTATCGGTAGAATAAAATATCGGCTTTTTTCGATGTCTGATTTAAATTATGCTTGCTCAATATTAGGTCTAGTCAAAGCGAAACTTTTTATCAAACGGGGTGTGCATTCTTTGCTACTTCTTTGCTTGATTGTGAGATCGTAATTTTTGCGAGATTAACTTACTCTTTGGGACTGTCCGACGAATGGGGAAGATCGAAATCTTGAAATATCACTTGGATCCTTTCCTTCCCTCTGCCTTGAAAATCGTACCTGCAGTGCGTTCTCGGAGGGTAGTTTTTTGGATATTCTGGTGACGTTATTACCCCTGTTTTTGTCGTATCGCTATTGTAAGTCTGTTCGCAAGAAGATGCTGTAACAGATTAAAAAAGAGGACGCTTTAATCAGAGAAATACATCGGGGAAATGAACAAACTAATCTCGTGGGTTCGATTTGTTCGGAGTAAGGAAGAGATTTGTACCTCGAGACAATCAAACTATTTTAGCCATTAATATTTATTTAAAATCATCAAAACATAAATTTTGAAAGTCTTATTCAAAAAATTTTGTTTTTAAATGTTCAAAGTAAATATTCTACGCTGCAATATTTCATAAATATTAAATAGAAAACCGTATTTCATATCAGACTATCGTATTTCCATTTATCATATTAAAATAAAACATCGATTGATGATCGTATAAAATTGAGCCGCTTGTCAAAATTTTTTCCATTTGTCAAATGTACATTGCATGTAAATACATTATACTTAATGTACATGCAATACTGTCAGGTTAAAAGTGTTTATTTTTTATTTTGTTGATAAGGAAAAGAATCCGAAGGAAACTAGCCAAAATCCAAGAAAAGTATCTTCTCTACTCGTTAATTGTACAGTTATTCATTTTTGGAAACATCTTGAAATCGCGGGACCATGTTGGCGCGACAATGTGAGTCGGTGTCGTAATAATTTAGGAAAACTGGAGCAAGTATATAACAAGGATTCAACGCAAAAAAAGGACGAAGAAGATGCAGCATCGTGTCGCCTGCAGAGCCGAAAGTTATGAATATTGCATGAGTGTTTGAACGTCGGGGAATGTTGCAGAGTTTTCTTATTTCGAATTCTTCCCTGCCAGTGGACATATTGGGAGTATTGTTTGGACTGTATCCTGCTTGTATTCAGCATTCCGTACCCAATAATTTTGTCGAGTCAAAAATGTTTCAAGATTTACATTGATGCTTGCACAAGTGAACGATCAATCAAAAAACAAAAGTTGTATCGGCAACTATCAAATTCAAGAGATACTTCATACGGAATTTTAGCCATTCAAAATGTCTATTTTGTCAACGAATTATTATGTTTATAAAAGATGCAGAGTTTTTAAACTTTTCTACTGCAATTTTTTGCAACGTAATATTTCATGCAAGATAATAGGAGATTACAATGTTTTCTTTGAAACTTCCCAGCTTCGCTTGACTTGTTAACAGTTGTTTCGAAGTGGTGCGAAGTTCGCCTTATTATCAGGCACCTGACACTCTATAAGCCTCGATTCATTGACGCTTCGCTATTGTGCCGCAGCGGCCTTCATTAAATCGAACAATGGCAGTGGTTCAAAAATCTCACCGTACTCGATTACGCAGTATTGAAATATTTCTGTCAGTTTAATTTGCGCCGTGCAGAAAATCATAGAGGAAAATGCTACACTGTATATCGAGCACCAAAGTATAACATTGATGGTATTTATCGACATTTTTCGCAACTTAATTGGATTCCGAAAGGATGTTAAGTGATCGCTCGAACACAAAGTCGTCAAAGTTGATCATTGTAGGGTTATTGAACGGAGAGCGATAATCTTAAAATATTAGGGTGCATCAGATCCGACCATAACTTATTATCTGCTATATCTTTTACTCCTACCATTACGCGGTAAACGGTAAATGGCAGTCAATGCAATGATAAATGAGCCCATTCGACGAAGTAAATCACCGAGCCACTCGGGTTCGTAATCTCGAAACTACGCGCAAATTACCCTATGCGTTATTCTATTACGTGTTAACACATGCATCTCATTTCAGATGATTTCATGTTTTCCAAATTTATGGCAACAGAAAAATACAACATTTGGAAAGTTTCAGGACTCGGAAACATAAAAATTGTAATTAAGAAGAAAGCAGAGAAAATATTCAGGTGGAAATTACAAATTGTTTTTTTAAATTAATCCTTCGTTTAGCGATGGATTAAAGTGGCATTTATTGATGCTATGTTAGTCGAGTAAAATGCAATTTTGCTTTTTGCAATTATCGATATTAACTATCCCGCCAGGCGTGAACTGTTTACTTTATCTCATTTCTATCCACTTTATTGATCCTCGCTAAAGTTACATGCGGTGTTGTTGCAATGGATTGGTATTGTTATTTTGTTCTGTTAGTTTCAGGAGTAGTTTGAGGCTCCTGCTCGCGATAATTAATTCTAGGCTCTTCGTTACCAGTAGATTTTCTGTAACCAGTGGCGCGAACTCTAAAAGATTTGTTCATGCCGATGAATGAGAACTTAAAGTTTGCAGGCGATACTCGAGCAAATTGTTTCCATATCCCTAAGTTTTAAATTTTGTTTACGATCTCAACATAATATTTTCCGCTTCAATCGAAGATTAATTTCTTTCTTGAAACGTGTTTTCTGCCGCCGCTCAGATAGGTGAAAATACATTCATCGCGATGAAATGTAAATTCAATAATATTGCCTCGAATATTTTTCCCGCGTTGGCGTTGACGTATACTCGTTTGTTCAGGGAAATTAATTCTTTTCCGCCGTGTCTTCGAATTCCGGTAAGCGCTCATAAGCGCGGCCGGGTTTGACTGTGGACAGAAAGGAGCGGCTGCCAGAGCAGGCAAACGTTTTAATTTGCATTCATGAGACGTCGTCGCAAAATTCTCAGAGAAACGAAGCATCCCAAGTGCGCCGTGAAGTTATATCTTGGAGAGAAAATCGTTCGAGCTGATCGATTCTCGACAATTCAAGCCAAGAATTCAAGATTTCTCCTACACTATGAGATTAGTACATACAAAGACCTATGCGCTATCCCCCCAATCACGATTTGGAAACACAAATATCAGCGATTCGATATTTTCATCTTTTACCTACTTCGTTCTGTCCCTCGTAAATATCGTTTCGATTCGTGGCATTTCAAATTCCGAGTTCTTTATTAAAGGAAATTTTCCGCGATTCATGCTCGGAAATTTATTTATGATTCCATCGAAACGGAAGTATACGGAAAATTCATTTGCAGTCACATTTTCGGTTTTCGGTGCTCATTTTTTTATAGAATGTTGAAATCGTTTTTAGCATTGATAGGTAAAAAGTGAAACGTGGTCGGCGATACGCATAACGAGGCTTCTGCGTAGTTTCGAGCGTTGGACCTTTTTTGCGCTATGGTTCTGGTTAAATCGAGAGCAAAGTTACGAATCCGACATGCAAAGCATTTCAGGCCAGCATTGGTAAAAACTTGGTGGATTTTACATTGGCGCAAAACTGCCCGGAGCAATTCGGGTTGTTTGATAATTGTGGATTTTCTAATTAAACAACGCATTACCTCGGAACTGGCAAGCGTCAAAATGTAATATTAATAATTTATTTCTGTAGTTTCACGCAAATTAATTTGAATACTATTCTCATCGTACGCTTCGGTTCCAAAGTCCCAGAACCATACATGTTACATTCGATTCATAATTCATCGGTGGCCTAGAGCTGTTTATGGGCTGCTAATGCAGAGCTTAATAACTCCACTTCAATTTCGTTGATAAATAGCCTCAAGAAACAATTAAAAATGTATGCTGGAGAGATTTGATGAAAGCTCATTTCATGAATCAACAATCGTTCGATAGGATTGATTGGAAAGTTACACATTGTAAATTATTACACATAGATTCTACGTTAATTAATTGGAAATATGATATTTTATTCATTACTTTTCATTCAATGGCATCATTATTTATTTTATGGAAAATAAAAGAGCATATTTAATGAAGATAGGGTAGAGTGGTCCGAAACCGACCGGTGGTCCCAAACCGACCTTTCGATGTTTCTCAGTTCTCGTGCTGCCACCGAATTTATCTGTGGTAGCTTTTGAAAGCTCTTACATCACCGACAATTTGGAGGTATGCCGCCATTCTCCTCTCGAACTCTAACCTATGGTTTTCGACCATTTTTTGTTTTGGCAGCCGTGAAGTTGATTTTGGAGCTGCACGGAACTTGCGTTAATAGTGCTTTTTTTTACATCAAAAATCCAAAGTTAGGTTTTTTAGATTCCTTAAGGCCTAGACTTTCAAAACGCAGTTATGAATTTAAATCACTTTTATCGTTCTGTGTAAACGACAAGTCATTTTTCAAAAAAAGTCGCGGTGGTCCGAAACCGACCGCCAAAGGGTGGTCCGAAACCGACCCCGCGATTTCGTGCTTTCCAGATTTTCCAGCGTGTCTCTGATTAATTATTTGTGATTTGTTCACTTCCGACGGTATTGACACACATTTATTGCAGAAATGGGACGATCGTTTAAGCGAAAAACCGCGAGAAAAAAAGAAGAAAAGAAAAAGCAGCAGAAAGAGAAACGACTCAAAAAAAAAAGAACGAAGAAATTCAGCTCCGGAAAACCACCCGTCCATCAGCTGTTCGCAGTTATTCTGAGTAGGGAGGCAGATCAGATAGCGAATAAAACCGTTTTTTTTCTTCAAGCGAAACATTGGTTATAAAATAGGTTACAAATAAAAATGAGTACAAAAAATGAAGATAAAATTATTCTCGAACCGTTTGGTTTTACTTGAAACATGCAAAATACATTTAAGATAGTCTTTTCCCTTGATTTGCTGTAAAAGAAATAGGGGGTCGGGATGGGACCAGGGGGGGTCGGTTTCGGACCATGCATTTTAGATACGGCCGATTTGCACACTTTCATTACGGCCTCATTATCTGCATCAAATAGAAACCTAACACCTTGTGCGGATACTTAAAATGTAGTAAAACGTTTTGTTCAAAGAATTTACATACGTTTTAAACAAAATAAATAATTTATAACACTTTTAACACCTATTTTGCTTAGGCGGTCGGTTTCGGACCACTCTACCCTACATCTTAAGAGACTGATACGCGAAGACATTTCTCTAACCCAAAACATTACAATCTTGTTACTTCCTACCCTCAAAAGTCTACGCTACATTTTTTTCAATAAAACTATCGATTTTCAGTTTTGATAAGAAGTTATTTTTAAAGTGACTTGACGAGCATTAATTTTGGTATCAGCCATCGATTAATAGCTCGATCAGTATCTAACATTTAGCCTACGTCCCAAATTAAAAACGAACAAACAACTCCATTATAAGGCAATATCGAAAATACGGTCATTCATAATGTGCGACATGATATAAAATTTCTATCAGATGCTCATTTAACGTAGCGACAACGATAAATTAACTAACGTGCTCAAAAATATATTTAAAGTTGATAATATTTAATTGTAAATAAATCTTGGTCGGAACCCATCAATGGCCTTTGATTAAAACTCGATTGTCGAAAGCGGCGTAACGAGTAGACATTTTGTTGAGGCGATTGTCGCATGACGCACCTTAAAAATTTTGTTGAATTCAACGAAATCGAGAAAAAATCTGGAGAGTTCCAGATCGTGTCACTAATGACGAGAATATTTTTTTGTCGAGAATATTTTTTCACGTATATGGGTAGAAAAAAAAATGTATTCGAGGAGCTTGTACGAATTGTATGCAACTATGCAAACACATCCTTGATCTAAATTTATGTAAACTTTATGCAAAAGATTTACGAATCCGTGAAAATTTGGTTTTTCCGATTACGGAATGGAAGCTGCTCACCAGTGAACCGGAAACATGCTCTAACAAGATATTTGCTTTACAAGTAAATTCGTATTGAAACCGAATTCGTGAACACGTGAACCAATTTATTAGGAACAGAAAAATAACGTGCCGTGAATTTCGTCTAAGATATTCGATTTTTGAGGAGAGCCATCTGCGACGTTAACAGTTCTCGTTAAGGATTCGGAAGAATGAAAAAGAGGGAGCGCTTCGCTTGCGCTCCTTGAATATTCATTAGGAACATTGTAGTGTTAAATAAATGTAAGTTTTACAATGAAGCTGGCCAATCAGAAATAGCCTAGCAACAATTTGATTGACCTAGTTTTCATATAGAAATGTTCGTTAAATGATTTACAGTTTTAATGGTTTTAGATATCAATTCGATTAGAATTATAAATAGACTGAATACATTAAGACACTCAAAATTAGGTTGAATTTAACCTTAGAAACAAAAGTATGCAAGGTATACAATAAGATGACTGTCCTCAGCAATTCGTTCGCTAAACTTACGAATGCAAATGTCATAACAATGGTATGCAGCTGATTACTGACACTTGTACGAAACTTAACGAAACAGCTGAATTTAAATACGGCTCATAGCGCTACCACACGGAATTAAAGCGCATTTTAGTGGCTGAACTCGAAAAGTTGGCCGAGAATGACCTTGATACTCCGAAAAGATTTGTCAGCAGTAGAAAGTAGAAAGTACATGTGTTTTTACATGCATTTTGATACATTTATTTATCCTTAGATCATGCATGCCACTAATGCATAAAATATCTTTCAACAATAGAAATAGAGACGAAAAAGTGCAGTCACATGACCGTCGAGTGACCATTTTCTAATCCTTTTACTGTAAAAAGGCTCACTCATCGCCGCTGGTCGAGGTTTATTTTTCTCGACTCGGTAAAACTATCGTTCGCCTTGGCCTTGATAAAATATAATGCAATTGATTTTATCAAATAATATTTTATCAAATTTCAAATAAATATGCGGACGCAACGTTGATAAAAGTTTTTGCAAAGTGTGCTTTCAGGGCATGCACAGAAAGCGCCATTTTTCACACTCGCGGAGAATTTTGTTACGGCAAAAATTGTGCTTCCCGTGCATAACGTTGCCAAAACGTTTCGGGAACTTTTCAGTTGTAATGGGGTATGCGGACCTCTTCGTTAATATTGTACACCAATTTGCAACAAAAAGATGTGATATCCACCAAAAAAAACATTTCAAATGTAATCTTTCATGTCGAGAAAAAACAGAATTTGACCCAAGTGATTCTCATGGGATAAAAAAATAATAATAATATCAATCGGTCGAGCTCGATCGACATCATTGCAAAAGGATCTATAACATTGTATACCCACACTCTGAAAAAAGTGTCTTTGCAGAACACGTTTCTGTAGTCAAATTTAAGACGTTCGTGTTGAATCGTCTTATAAATCCGATATTATCCGTCGACTTGTGCGCTTATGAGTGATCGAAATACAGGTGCATGTGCGCTTTTGAGTTACAGCCCTTAAGAAACAGGTATAAATGTGTCGATGCGTCAACTTTTTCCAAATCAACTAAACAGTTGTCATTCTACTCGATTTTGTTACAATGGTAAGTAGTTTTATATTTTACGAGAGTTTGAACGGGGACTCATAGATTCGCGAATCACCATCAACGCGTTGATGGTGAATTTTTCCTCCGCTCATTTTTTCCACGATAAAGTGAATTTTCGTAAAATTTATTTCAGGGGATCAATGCAGGAGACCCTGTTGTTTTTTTATGATGCTTAGGAACCGTTCATTAACCAAACATACATAAATTTTGTTTAAAAATTTTTCTCGTAAAAAGTTTTTACCCTTTGTTCGAAATAACGTATCCTTTCGATATATTATTCAGTATTTCGTATAAGTTTGCAGATAAATACCCTCTAAAATTGAAAAAAAAATCGAACGGAGGATGAGCGGAGGATGAGCGGAGGAAGCCGTCCTGACAGGGTATATTCTAAAAATACGCCGACTTTTCGTCAACGAATAGTCTTTAAGTAGGTCATCATTTTGATCGTTAATGAATTATGTATAATTGTTCTCGAAGTTTCTTTCGTTTTAAATTACATAGATAACAATTTGTATATAAGAGTCGCACTCCAGACACAGAAATCAGTCGTCAATCAGCTCAAGATGTTTTTGCTGCTCGT
>JABFQM010002806.1:0-13718 GCA_022816865.1 Zelostemma sp. ZL-2020
GCTTGAAAAAAAAAAAAAAGGAATGGCCAGTCGAAGAGCTCGCCCCTCTCTCTTTCTTCACCCGATTCTCTCTATCTCTCTCTCTCGGCTCCATCCCCGTCCCTCCCCTCCAGCCGGTCCATGAGAAATCCGTTCGAATTTTTCCTCTCTCACGTGGCGAATCTCGCCCAGTCTCAAAACGAAGATACAAAAGTTGGTGGAAACGAAGAGAACGGCCAGAAGAGAAACGAGGGCAATTTAGTTGGCCGAGCCATATTTGCACAAACGCGGAGGTGAAGAGGGTGGAAAAGGGAGGGGGTAGAGCGACTCGTCTCGTTCTTTGTCAAGACTTTCCAGACGCCGATGTCGCTCGGATTACGGCTTCCGCGGGAGCACGAGAGAGATGGAAAGCGGTCCTCTTCTCGAAAATGGCCCCGGGCCCAAATAGGTGGGAACAATGACTCGGGGTGGCCTCGGACTCGAGCATTTGCATGCCCTACAGCAGACATAAATCAACACGCATTGAGGAGGACGGGGCTCGGAACCGGCTCGTTGCGAAAACTAGACCGCGAATGTCATTCATTCTCGTTTGAAAAGGTCCGCTGCTCTCTTTTCTTGTTACGTGACAAATTACGTTCGTGTAAAAATGCCTACCCTCGAAAGAAGGTTCGATCTACCTTTATAAATTAAACTTTCTCGCGTTTCTACGCGTATTTACGGCGCGACGTAGACGAAACGCGCGAGGAACTGGCGTGTAAAATCTCAAATCCCGGTGAAAAGTGCATCTTTCGAAATTACAAAGATATGGCAACGGAAGCGACAGAAGATAGACAGATTGACTTTGCTGTCCTCGCTACACTTACTGTCAGAGGAACTTGTATACCAGTAATATTCATTCATTCATTGTTTCGAAAATGCATCGCATCGAACAATTTACAATAAAGTATATAATCTCCATGAACGTTCCAAAAACTCGGACTCTCGGAAAAATAAATCGATACATACCGCGTGCGCGTCTTCGTACATACATTCATTTCCACCTACGATCCCGGGTTTTTCGCCGCTTCTTCGAAGCACCGAAAAACACTGTGACCCGGAGTTTTTGGACAAGCTCGTACATGCGATGACTCGTAAAGTTTCAACGAAATGTCTTCGTTAGTGACTGTGTACCGGAGTGTGCTAATCGAATTCACGAAAAAGCTGCGAGGTTCAAAGATGCTCTCCAGCGGAAAAAAATTATAACCATGACGATTCAACACTAAGAAGCTCGGCTGACACTCGTGGCTTTGGGTTCCTCTTTCACTACCATATTGACGTCGCTGCGGGGATACTTTTGGTTTTTCCTGCGCTGCTGCCGTTCCTGCAAGAACAAACTGCTGGGACTGGCCGCGGACATATCAAGCTCTTCCTCGTCTTCGTCCTCGTGGATGGTGTCGCTGCTGGGGCTACGACTAAGGGGCGAGTCGCCATTGCTATGAGAACGCGAGTGCGGCCTGTGCATCCCAGTGGACATCGAAAGATCCTCGGGCTCCGTTTGCTCGGGCAGAGCGCTTAGCTGATTCCCCGGTGAATTTCCGGAAAGATTCAAGGGCATCGCTGGTACCGCTGGACTCGGGAGCCTAAGGCTCGCGTGTCTTCGTCCAAGAATAGCTTTATCCGCGTCCACTTCCATGTCAATGTCCACGTCTACATCTTCCTCGGGTTCTTCACTGGTGACCGAGGGCGAAGCAAGATGCGGCATTGAATTGGGACGGGCCATACTCGCGCCGCCCGAGTTTATACTGCACTTGTGATGCATCAGGTGGTGCCTCCTACGAAAGCGCATTCGGCAATGTTCGCACTCGAAGGGCTTCTCGCCTTTATGAATGAGCAAGTGGGCCTTGAGTTGATTCGAGTCGCTGAACTTGGCGGAGCATAACTCGCAGGCGTAGGGTCGCTCGCCGGTATGGACGCGCAGGTGACGCCGCAGGTTCGCCACTTGGACGAATTGACGATCGCAGTGGCTGCAGTGGTACGGCTTTTCTCCCGTGTGCAGTCTCATGTGCGTCTTCAAATGGTGGTCCCGGGTAAATCTGTAAAACGTCGCATTAGTTACAAGATAATCTCGCGAAGGAAAAAAAGCGATGTCAAAACAAAATTCAAAATCTCACCTTTTGTGGCATTCGGGGCACTTGAAAGGTTTTTCCCCGGTGTGCGTCCGCTCGTGGTTCTGCAGTACATGTTTGTACCCGAAGGACCTGGAGCATACGCCGCAGGTGAAAACCTTGTCCCGGGAATCTTTGGCACCCTCAAGGCTCGCTGGGATAGGGGGACTGATAGGGCTCGTACCACCCTCCAAGGAACCCGAGGTTGTGTCCAGCTTCGTCTTCGCCTGGGCCTTCCTCTTCACACCCTGAGTCTTTTTCATGATTCTGTCAGCGCTGCTGCTCACCACGTTGTTGTTATTGTTGTTGTTGGTATTATTGTTATTGATATTCGTGGCCTTTCTCGAGTTCATTTTCGTCACCGGAGATATGGGACTGCTCGAGTGGTGAAGGGGGGAAGGCGGGGAAGATACGGGAGGCGGAACCCAGCCACTGAAGAGATTCTGGTGCTGATATAAGGAACTCGTAGCGAAGGTCGCTTGCAGGGACATCGGGATCCCGGAGGCCATGAGTACAGCGGTTCTCGCCGCCATGAGTTGCTGATGCGGTGTCAGCATCGACAAACCCGTTGCCGCGCTGCCCATCACCGGAAATAACGGGTTCGGGGGGTTGTTGTTCAACGGGGGCGAGCGCGACTGCTTCTCCGATTCTTGCTTCATCTCTTCGGCTAAGAGTCCTGGAATGGGAAAAATGTACGTTCGTTAAAATTGCTCTTCGAAGTGGAAAGCGAGCTTCCGTCGGATCGCCGACGTTTCGCGTCGAGGAATGGAGGTTTCGAGACGCGTGCGCTGCTGCTTCCTCCCCCCCCCTCCCCCCCGACTACGGGCTACGTTCCTCACACGCGAAACCCATCGAGGATTCATTCACATACGCGAGGAGCACGAGCTCGCGCGTTCATTCACGAAACTTGAACATTCTCGCGTTGAAACGCCGGCTTACGTTTTGTTGTTTTAAAATTGATAAGATCGAACTGCCCGGGGTAGAATCCTTTTTCTCGGGAATTATTCGAATTCCTGTCTGGACGATTCACTTGTTATGACTTGGAAGCGAAACTTAAGCGCCTCGGTCTTGAGGGAGTCACGTTTCGGTTTTCAACGGAAAGGACAGGTTTTCGAGATAAGTTTTTACTCGGGTTTTCCCTGTCGGAAAAAATAAAAGCGAGAGATATCGTCGACGATGATTCGTAACAAAATCGATAAGGTCGGAAAGGTGAGTGATGGCGAACTCTTTGCGACCCCTTCGAATTTCCGCGGCTTATAGCCACGTTACGTAATTGACGTTTCTCAACTTAAAGAGAACCACCCCTATTTTCATCTTCTGCTCTAATTGGTCCGAGAACTCGATACTCTACTTCGTCTAATCCAACGTTGCCTTGGACTATAACAATGATTGGTCTAGGTGAAATCTGCATAGAATAATGTGTTCATTATTTCTACAGCTTTATATATTATAGATCGCAATCGTTTTTCCGTTTGTAAACTGCTGAACGTGAAGAATCTAAGACCCAGTGATTGGGAAAGTCGAAAATAAAAAGCGTTGCGATGGGATGAAAATCGTTATGAAATTTGAGTTTGAATTAATCGCTGGGTACATCCAGGGGGCAGCACCGCGCGATCATTTGGAAAACAAAAGTATCGAGGGTAGAAAGTTTATTTTGAAAATGAAGTTGTCTTGGATGCGTTATCGAGGGCCTTTCGAAGTATTAATATTTACCATTTCTGATACTACTATCTTGTCCTTCTGCCCTTTTTCTCAGAATTCCAAAAATAGCTCGTTCCATGCGGTTTTGTAAATATTGCGCTTTAGCCGCGATAGTGAAGTACATCAAGAAGCGAAAAGAACGTTTTCTCGAACGGTCCAAAAGCCGCGGGGTAACATCGAAAGTTCGGCAGGTAAAAATTCCTCGGAGAATTGTAACGCAATTTTGGATTCGTTGCGGAAGCGTATTTTGAGTCGCAATTATAACAAAAACGTTTTGTTGCAATAATACGAAATAATTCGAAAATGTACCGCGAAAACAAATACCACTGGAGAAATGTTTCGAATTCAAAATGTGCTCGTATGAATACGAATGCGTTATTTTAACAATAAATTCATAGACGCATCTATAATTACCTCCTGTGTAATTACCTCTTCATATCGATCTGAGCTTTCAATGAAGTCAATTAACTTTAGTACGTCATCAATTGATCACGTCATGTTCGAAATTAAAAATTTCTTCGAATTTTCTTGTAACATTGAATAAGCGCGTGAAATTGTTCGAAAAAATTGAGAAAATTACATTTTAGCGAAAATGGTCGTGGAAGAATTCGCCTCGAAATATTTATCGTTTTTATCCATCAAGTTTCGCAAAAAATGTTTCCAACGAAGCGAAAACTGTACCTGCGTTGATTTGCGCTTCGCGTAAGTAGGAAAGTGCCATCCTACGATCGGTCCCGAGGATTTGCACTGTGACACTCCATGCACCGATTAGAAAAAGCACCACGTACCGACGATAAAAGAAAAAAACACAGCAGGAACTTGAACAATCGTGCACTGCACAATTTGGGTATCGGGCCAAATTCGGTTAACCGGTGTCACAGCACGTTACGATTTTGCCATTTTGTAGAACGAGCGTCGATCGAAAAACTCATTTTTACACGGCCTGTTAATATTGTTCGAGTTGAAAAATTTTCTTAACGAGGTAGTCCGATCCGTTCAACGCCGCTGCCCGACGATCATTGGCTTCACAAAATGCTACGGTGTTTCCTCGGGCTGACCTAACCCAATACTAACTCATGGCTCGGCTCGACGTCCTCTGTAGTTAAACAATCTCCCACTCGCAACTGGTGATCCCTTCCCAAGCGACATCCCCACTTCTGCCAGCTTTGTTCAACCCCTCGACTACGCCGACCTTTATTCGTCGATTTCCTTGTCGTGGGACGAAGACAGCGACAGCATCTACGTCTACACGACCCCAAAAAGACGCGACGGATGAATAAATAATATCGAGGCAAAAAATTCGGTAATGACCAAACGACGTTCGCGGTTTTTACAACGAATTAGGCATGCTTCTAGGAGTTTTATATTTAGCTGGGAAGGTTTTTGGAAAGAGAGAGAGATGATTTGGGGGTTGGAGGGGTTGGAGTTCGGCGTGGGGGTGAACCTGCGACCGTGATCTTCAGAGCAAGAGAGGGCACTTTTTCCTAGCACGAGGCGAAAATACTTTGGGAGGGGGGTGGACCTGCATTTCTTCATCTCAGGTGGACGGGAGATGCTCGCGATTGGATGTTTTCCTTTTTTACGCAACGTAATAAGCTTCTTATACGAGGATTCCCAAAAGTGCCAAATCCATTGCGATCTATTTTTCAGCGAATACGAAGAACTTTATTATTTTTATGGATAAATAAATACTTTATTTAGCGTTATTTATTCACGTGTTCGTTTTAAAATGTTCATAAAACTTAGTTTTTCAAAAGCGAACGCTGCAATGTTGCAAAAGGGGTTGAATATTAATTTTTCATTCTAACCTTCTGCAGGAAAAAATAATGTCAACTGATTTTCAAAAATTAATGGATTTGACCCGAAATGTGTGACTGCTAATTGTGTATTTTAATGACCGCCAGTGCCCATTTATAGAGAAGTTTCGAAAATTTTTGACAGTTCAAAAACTGCAGATTTGCTCCAATTTCTAAGGAATTAATTGCATCTTATAATTTTGTATTCTATTATTTTTCTAAACCAATTTATTACAAACTTGGCATTTAACTGGCAACCTAGATGTGCACTATTTCCATTCATTTTCTTTCTTACTTTTTATAAAAATAGATTAAAAAGATATTAAATGCTGAACAATAATAACTAAAATATAATTGTTCAATTAACAAACATATAATCGTTAAACAATTTTAAAAATACGGTTATTTTTCTATAGTAACATGACCACACATTTTAAAATTCGTAATTGCTTATCTCTAGTTTTGATGTTTTTAAAATCAAGCATTTTCGTGCATCCAATGCATGGGTAGATTGCGTTCGTAATTTTCCAACTTATTTTTCCCAATTGTCGAGAAATTATGCGATGAGAAAAGAGACTATAAAATATAGCTTAACCGACCTCTAGAATCGATCGATTGTCGTACTGTCAAGCTACAGGCAAATTATCACGTCCACGTCAAAAGAAGGCCGACGCGGCTTTTCCCGACCTTGCAAGTCCGAGGTGAAAGTTTTATATGACGTGTAATAGAAAAAATGTGACGGCAGACGAACCCGTGGGTGAGAGACTTCGTAACGCCGCCAAGACCTGAAAAAAGACAGAGCCCTGAAAAGGAATCCTCACGGAAATCGGAGGCAAATGAGCGATAAAGAAATTCTCGAGATTTACGATGCCCTTGTTCCCTTCGCCCTAAATAATTCGAGGCCTTTTTCCTTTCCAGACTTTCCTTGAAAATCTTCGAGATAAATTTCTTTCGGGAAAAAGCGTTTTCGAGAACGGCGAAATTCTTGAAAGGTGACGAGTTCTGGAAGATATATTCGAGGTGAAAATAATTACGGGCTTTTTTCGCTTCATTGACTCGCGGCGCAAATAAATATCATGGACTCTCTCGATTGTCACGACACGAGCTCTTTCAGCGCCAGCATTTTTCACCTTTATTTGCGGCGAGGAGAAGCGGGCGACGGGGTGGAACGACGCTCGCTCGCTTATCCGCACGCGCGCGTCGTCGATATACAAGCTTACTTGCGTGTGAGGGTTTTTTTTTTCCTCGCAGCTCACCGAGTACTCGAATGGGCCTAAGCGGAGCACTTTTTTACCGATGCTCGCCGAGCTTTTGGTGGAGGGCACGCGCCCCGCACGCCCTGCCCGCAGGCAGGTGAGACCGCGTTTCTCTCTTGATTGTTCGTCGAAGAGAAGAGAAACGTGGTTTTTCCCATTTTTCAAAAAACTTTCCGAGTTTTTAGTGAAGGAATCTTGTTTTCGAAACGTCATAAAAATTTAAGATTATTATTAAAACTGTGTCAGAAGGAAAGTTATTTTCTGGAAAAAGAAGACGACGTTTTACGGTATCGAAGATTTTCGATCTCGAACGAAACTCCGCGTAACGAATCGCCCGCTTTTTCCTTTTTTTCCACGCGATCGTAAAGATCTTTATCGGCCACGTTTGTCTCGTAAAAACGGCGAAAGAAAGAAAATTGGAAGGGTTTCCTGGACAATGCGTAGATTATTAGTGATCATTACGATTGTAAAAGCGAGAATCTCGAAGTGAAAGCCGAAAGATGTACCTGCGGTGTGAAGACGCGACGTGGCGCCTCTCCACGGGATGCTTTAACCCTTTGTATCCCTTCTCAACCTGCTAATCCCATTAAAAACCGTTGCCCTCAAAAAACGTTTCCCATCAAAGTTTCGTATTCTTGTACCGTTGCGCCGCCGCCCTTTTCCATATTCATTTCTTCGACGAAAACAAATTTTTACGGAAAAAAATTCAGCCCTAGAAATGTCAAACGAAAGATGTTTCGTCAGGAAATTTTTTTCATTATGAAATATCCGTCGCACAATGAAGTCGATGTGTTTTTCATAAGGTTTCGTGCAATGATATGCCTGCGTGCGTACGAATGCGAATATATCCGTCGAGTACGAAAAGCCGATATCTTCCGGATCTGAAGAATTTTTTCCGAGGCATCCAATAGAAATGTAACGAGCTCTGAAATTTCGTTTTTCTTCGGTGACCGTTACTTGCCAGATAGTGATCCCCACGATACATCTCGCTATTTAAATTATCAACAATCGAAGTCTCACGCGCGTCCAACTTTCGTGGCCGAGGCGCGCTCTCGCAGCTGTTGGGCCCTTCAAAGGAGCGCGACGACTTTCGGCCGCACTTTTTCCATGCGCTTCTTCGGATTTCACGCTCCGCAGAATCATCGACGGGCGATTTTTTCTAAAAAAATTTCCAATTGTTCGAAGAGTTCGTACAAAGATGAAGCTTCGGGATACATTTCCAGGCGTTTTTTGTTCTTTGTTTTTAATCGGCGTAAAAATACAGATGATGCGTGTAAACGTGGCAGGCCCAAAGGGGTCGAGGTCATTATCCAATCGTCTAATTATAAACAGCCGATAGTTTTCAATGGCCTAGTCTAATAACACAGGATAGCTTTCTGCATTAATTCGTCGGCGGAACATGTGGCGTGCGAATAGACCGAGATGCTGCTGCTGCTCTTCGACACCAGCTGGTCTAGGAACAAGGGAGGACGTCGAATTCTCGTCGCCCTCGCACGCCAGAGTCCTCCGGACTCCGAGAAAAAAATAATCAACGGAATGAAAATTCGTAACATTTCTGGAGAGGAGAAGTAATGATTTTTTGGAGCGAGGAAAAAAAAGGTGAAACGGGCCGTCGGCGTAACAAGGAGCTAACAGAGCTGTCAATCCATCTATAAAATTGAATAGCAGACGTTAAACCACCCCACATCCCCTGCACCTCCCTTCGTATCCATCGGATCTCGCTCCCGAGCCCCCTTCGGGATAATACGAGCATTTCGCAACAAAAAAAAGCGCCCGCGTCTGCCGCTGACGTTCGAGATTCGTCAAAGGAGTGACCAAATCCTCGGACTCCCCGCTTATACATTTCAGGTCGAAAAAGTGTTTCCACGGGGAAATGAAGCTTCGCTTTTTGATGAGAAATGCAAGATTTCGCTCGAATCAAGATACGTGGACGGAGCCCGGATCTGCGGTGCTAGGAAATGGGGTTGCGAAACGAGGTAAGGGCAAATCAACCCCACTGGGTACACGTGTTCATCTATATCGTTCTTCCTCGTTGCGCAGTAGGCTCATTACACATCTCGCGCTCTTTCGGCTTCGGAACAAATCCCCTCATTTCTGGAATTCTCGGTGAAACGAAAACGAAGGGTCTCTCGCTCTACGTCTCTTTCTCTCTTTTGTCTTTCATACGGGGCAGAGCGGCGAGTAATTCGAGGCGGAGTGACTCGCGTGCTGGGGTGTTTCTCTCGGCCACCCCCAAAAAGCCTTTCCCGCCACGCGTTTTCCCAAAATTTCTCCCCGATGTGCAACCGCTGCAATGGCGTCACGCTGCCGATGAACCCGGCATTCTGGAAATCTCATGCGTGAAGACATAAATTGCCCGAATTTGCATATCTTTCGGTTGATCAGGGAAACACGCTTGTGCGTTTAAAACACATTTTCGAGACGAAAATTAGTGAAAATTCGAGAGGGTTGCCATTTAAATTTCTGACCGTTTTCCAGTTCGAATTTCCGATCTGTCTTGCCATTGTTACATAATTTAAAGACTATTTTAATGTAAAAGATAAGTTTTTCTAATTCTTAATTATAGAAAAATAATTGGGGATGCAATTTTTACTTGAAAACAACGTTTTTTCAATTGCAATTGCAATTGCAATTTTATTCTTTTATCGTTTTAAACTTTATTTATAACAATACTTTGCTTCAGATTCTGTAAAAATAAATTTAAGGAAATTTAGTTTCGAAGCAGTAGAACACGATAAAATAAGACTTATGATAAGACGTTAATGACAAACCATTAAATTTCGATACGATAATTGCTTTCGATTTCCAAACTCCCAATTTATTGGAATTTCGAAGTTATGATGAAAAATTTCGTTCTTTTTTCGATAACAATTAATTAACAGGGAATTCAAGAGTACCACGTATTTATTATTCTTTATTTCCTGCAAATATGTGTTTGCGGTGAGGGACAGGTGCGCGTCTGGTTCCGCCCGAAAGCACTAATAAGCACTCTGCGATCGAGCGATTGATGCACTAGTTAACGAAGTGTGCACTTCGATATTTTGCATGAAATCGTGCCGCGTTTCGGTAGTCGTACGATAGTGATCGAGCGGCGAGATGACTTGTGTGGTCTTCGTTTATTTACCCTTTCTTTGGCTCCTCTCGCGCTCGATTGACTCGCTTCTGTCCGAGACTTCAAAGGCAGGTCGGAATGACACGGCTCGCTTAATTTTTGCGCTCATTCGAATGCCCGAGTCTCGGAGGATCGATCACTCTCGTACGAGCCGCGTGACAGGCGGAAACTCGCCGAGTACCCTCGAGTGGGCATGAAATACTTTTTCTCAAAGATTAACTTTGAATTCTCAAGTTCATTCGAGTGAACATTTTTACCTTTTCATACACATCTTATGGAAATAAATTCGAACAATTGATAACTCGCTTTGTGCTTTCTAAATTTGAATCAGTGAAACTTTCACTAATTCACAATCAGTGACCCCTTTTTGGCTGGTTAATCAGTGAAATTTCACTGATTGATTAGCCAAAAAGGGGTCACTGAT
Source organism: Zelostemma sp. ZL-2020 (assembly GCA_022816865.1). NCBI lineage: Eukaryota > Metazoa > Arthropoda > Insecta > Hymenoptera > Platygastridae > Zelostemma > Zelostemma sp. ZL-2020. The sequence goes on from JABFQM010002806.1 coordinate 10,413, forward strand.
TAAAATTTAGAGAGTGACTACGCCAAGTCGCAATTAGATAAAAATATAATGTATTTAAAGGTATTTAGAGTTTCATAACAACTGTAATTTTTTAGACTCCTTGAGGAGGGTTGTAAATTAACAACCAAAACGTCGGGAAATAAAATTTCTTTAAAAAAAAAATTTGACTGATACGGCTGTTCAACCTTTGGACTTATAGATAAAAATATTTCAACTTGAATGTTGCCGGAGGTCGGAATGTCTGGAAAGATAAACGTAATTGCTCAAAGCATCATAAATGCATTGAAGGTGAATTATTTCAAAGTAAAGAATCGTTAGAAAAATTAAGTATTTAATTATATAGGTCGCGGAAGAGATAGTAATGTTCATTTCTTAATTTTTGTTTCTATCACTCAGATAAGATTTTTTCTCGTATCGAACAATGAAGGGAATAGGCGATCATAACAAGTACATTGAACTCGAATTGTTAAAGAAAATTCAAAATTCCAATTGAGGTCAATGGCCCTGAATTTATAGACTTTGCAAATTTACTTATTTTTTTATACGGCAGTAATAATTGCAATTAACGAATATCACATTTTGAATTCAAGAAGTTTTCACTCTATTATTTCGATTATTTCTCGTTCGATGTTCAAAAATAGTTTCTGTAGAAAACGATAAGTCGTCGAACTTTCATATAGATGCTTCAAGGAAATCGTCGATTTTTGATAATAATAATTATTGGAGTAACTGATTAGATTCGATAAACATTTATAATTGAGGATGCAAAAATAATTAATTCTTGTATCAGCTATGATGGCGATAAAACTTACAGAAATCAAAAGTGACGTATACGGTGAACAGAACATCCAAGGTTATTTAATGGTCATTTCATTAATTCATTATTGAATTGAAATTACCTATTTTTGCCCATGTGCACATCACGCCACTCTCACGCGCACACATCATTTTCAGTTCAATTTCGTCGTATCGATGAATGACCTATGATGATTAAATATTTTCTTTCCCTTGAACGACATAAAACTATTTTTCATCGGTCGTTTGATAATTTGTTATTGGCCAATTTTTATGATTGCTAATTGTAGAAACTGAAGCATATAAAAAATTTGTTTATCAACACTTGACAAACAAATTTTTGAATTTATATACGCAAAAATTTTTAATTCTCTATCTCACGATGTTTTGAAACCGTGAAAAACAAAGGTCCAGTTTTCGCCGCGAAGCACCTCGATTTCCTCTTTGAGAGACGCTCTTCTCAAGTCCCAAATGCAGCTGCAACTTTGTAAATACGCTGGTTTACGTCCAGATCGACCTGTACGATATATATATGTAATCCCGGACCCGATAAGAAACGCCGGCTTTCATCTTATCGTTTGTTTTCCCTGAAGTTGTTTCTCTTTTTCCAATACGACATTTACGGAAAAGGTAATGTCAATTTTCGAGTCCAAACGCGGTACATTTTAACCGGCTTTTATCTCTTTATTCGCTCGGCTCTTGAAAACTAACATCCTCCTGCGAAAAGCCGCCTTCGTCGAACATATTCGGAATCGCGAGTGAATGAGGGCTCGAAAATCTTGGCTCCTCGTCGAAGCTCTCTTTATCTCGTTTCTCTCCGCTTTTCTCTCGTTCCACTTTGTTTTATAGGAAATCCACACACGCGCGGGGTAACTTATGTGCACAGCAACAGGCGGCTGTTTTCTTATACACTTTCCCCCCTCGACTTTTACATCTTGGAACGGTTTCAACCGATTCGTGACTTTTATTTTCGATTAGTTCAAACGGTACACGGTCGTTTAAGAGCTCGGCTTTTCAGCCGCAATCAGATGCTCAAGGGCCACTTAATTTTCATCCTCAAGTGTCGAAAGTGTAGGAGCGCCTACTCGGCGGGCTTTCGTCTTGAAAAACTCGAAATTTAGATCGCGGTTCGCGATAATGAAGACGTAAAACTTCATGTTCGCCGCCGCGGCAGGTGCCGAAGAACAAGGCATCATCCGCAGTCGCTTTTCCACGTTTCGAATTGATCGTGCTCCGGCATCGTTACGAGGACTCGGGTATAATGAAATTGGGAGCCATTGTGCGACGCTCTTTTAACTACGTGTCGACGCAAAAACGACACGTGTCCCTTGACAATGCGATTATTCCCGAAATTTGGATTTCAAAGTCTAATTTTCACCGTCACGTATTTTCTCATTGTCCGACTTCTCCGACGTCGCTTCAATTTACCCAACTCTTCGTCCTCCACACGTCAGCGCCCATGTCTGCCTGCCTGAGAATCCACACCCGCGAAAGTCTCTCGTTACGTAATTAGACGCACTCGAGGGAGAGTCCGCCGCCTGGATAGGCCGATCGCTGACGAAGGGGCGTTACTGATAGAACCCTTTCACTCTCTGTCCATCATGTTCGTTATAATGAACGAGATAATTGTTTCTCAAAGCGGCTGTTTTCAATTTAACATTTCATTGGCCCATCGAGTCTCAAGTGGAAGAGTCTTCGGCTTGTTTTGATTTGAAAAAAACTGGTATTTAATTAAATTTGTTTCCGGGGATGAAACGGCGATTGGAAGAGTCGCGATTTCGAGCAAAATGAGCGACGATAAGCGAGCGGCGAGCACGCGTTTCAGTCTCATCCCCCAGGCTATCGAGCGAAAGTTCCGAAGCCATAGATAGCCCTGTCACCCCCAGTCCACTAAAGTTTCTCTTTTCCTCGACAAGCTCCCCCCTTTCCCTCGGTCTCTCGCGCGCTTAAGTTCGCGGCGCTGCCGGAATTAATTATGTAGGAGACAGAAATGGCGCGCTCCCCTGCGATCTTTCGCTCTATACCCCCTTTTTCGCCCTCGCCCGAGCCGGGACAGAATCGAAACGGAGTCCAACCCGAGGGCGACGATATAATTATGGTCGATGGGCGGGCCGGGGTCGGGGTTTCGCGAGCAGGGTATAAAGGGGCTTCAACTATTCATGTTTTCATTACCGAGACCGAGGCTCGCCGTATTACGAAACAAGACGTTTTCGCCTCTGCGCAATTTTTTTAACGCCCCGCTCGTATATATACACCTCGCGAGAAAAATGCGACGTGAATTAATTATTGGTCATCCTTTTCGCCTTGTTAACCGAGACGCAATTTTCGTTTCATCGCGAAACGTGGCAAATCCAGTCATTCCGCGAGACAAATGGCGGACGGAGGTAAAGAACGGAGAATGATTTTTGTCCGTTATCTACCCTTTGTTCCAATGTCCCCGCGTCCATTGTCGAGCCGGGCTCCTCTTCTTTTGTAAGCGCGGTCCACTGTTCTCGGCCATTGTTTCCTTTC
>JABFQM010002807.1:0-13718 GCA_022816865.1 Zelostemma sp. ZL-2020
ATTGTCAATGCAGGGGCGCACACGATGGAGCAAACTTCTCTCAATGTTAAAACCATTTTCCATACCTCATCGTCATAATCTCTTATACAGTCAGCAACAGCCAAAGGAAATGTCATTAGCAACCATCGGATTTGACTAGCTGTGCCTGTCAACCTACCCGACTTCGTGCCTTTTTTGATACTAGGAATAAACGTCCTCGTTCCATGGAATGTAATGTCATTTAATCGAAAATTCAGTAATCCGTATTTGAACCAGCGTTTCTTTATGAAGTACTCAATGGCCAAATACATGTCGTAAGGAACAATTCCTTCGAAAAGGTCGTGAGCTATGCAGGGCGGTAGCCCCGGTTGGCATACGTGGTAGTGCTTCAATTCATTAAGGGGGGAATTCGCTTTAATACCTTTCACCATCTTTCCAGTTCTCAAAGCTTCAGATGCACATTCGGTATAACTTTGTTCTGTTCTTAAAGGTTTGCCTTTGAACGGATTGTCATGAAATTCATTGAGGCTTTTTTCGCAATAGCGACAAAAGTGTTGGACACAGCTAAAGTTTTCTGTGAAGCCGCCAATTTGATGACTCCCTAAATTATCTCCTAACATGGCAGCGATACTTCCCACGAATGTAATTGTTGTATTCGCCACGGATACGTTAATTCCTGTCGATTCTAATTCTTTTAAATCTTTTATCAAAACTTCAAGTATTTGATGCCACCGAAACTCCGCCACGTATTTGTCGCGGCATAATAACACCAGCTTAATATTACGTGTTTTTGATCTCAAATGCGGAGGTAGATTCGCTAAAACCATATACAGCCCAATCAATTTGAATTTAGTTTTAGATGACCCCAAAGGGTTGCAGACTTCAAAGGCGTCTTGAAACAGAATTATCCGCAAAGTGTTATTTTGATTGAAAAAATTATTTCTCTGCATAACTTTCCCATCAGTAATGTCAAATAATCCTTGCTTTACAGAATCTCGATATGAATTAGTACAGTAATTTCTAACAATTTCATCAGATAGCATCACCTTCAGTGTATTTAAAATCGGAATGTAACTGTAATGAGAATTCGTAGGACCGCCATTTCGGTCAAGAAGAGGTATTTGAATCGGTTCGACATAATGAAAAGACTGTCGATAATAAGTGTTGCGCATATGCGCGCTTCTCAAAAAACCAACTTTGGGGTCGTGGGTTTCGGGAAAACTGCTGAAAGAATCAAAAAACATGTTCAACGTTGCGATTTTATCATCTTGAAGTAAATGCGAGTTCAATAAGGCGGACACATACTCGTCTTTACACGTTTTGTATGCACAAAACGTGCCGTCAACAGTTCTTTGTAGAAGTGGTTCATTTGCAAAATGTTCAGTTGTCAACTGTAAGTACATTTCAGCAAACACTTTTGTTGCAGGCTTCTGCACCTTTTCAGAACCTTGCTTATCGACATGTACCGCCTTTACAGGATCTGATTTTACGGTACCAACGGAATGAAAATTGTCTATACATGAATTATTCATACTCTCGGCAGCAATTACTTCAATATTCTCATTGGGTAATGTATCACTACAGCTACTTTGACTTGAAACAATAGAATGCGGTGCACAATCAGCTTCGAACATAAATTCTTTTTCTCTATCTCTGTGACATCTAGAAATGTGAACACCGTATGAGGATTCATTGTTAAACATCGGTTCTTCAGGGCAAAACCAGCATATTACGCGAGTGTTAGAATTTATTGAGTGCAGGCGACAATGTCTCCGAAAAAGCTTAGAGTTCGAGCTTCGGAACGTACAATTGGATACTTTGCAGAAAAATTGATTTTTGTCGGCGTGACATCGCCAAAGATGTTTTCTGAAACTCAAGTAATTTGCACAAACGACCGAGCATTCTTCATACAAACATAACACTTCGACACGCTCAGGCGCGTGAAATTTTTGATGTTTGATGTACTGTTTCATAGTCCGGAGAGAGTCTTTGCAATATTGGCATTCGAACATTTTATTCATGCGCGGTTCGGGAATATAAATAGAAAGGAAAGAATATGAACAAAATAAGGAAGTAGAACGCTCGTTCTGAATGCTGCAGCTTTCAAAACCAGTTGGATCGTAGCAACTGCAACATATTCGTTGAAAACTTGCAAAATTAAAAAATTTTCAAGTTTGTTTATTTTAATCGAAAAGATTGACGAACATCAAGTTTCCATTAATCTTGAAAAACAAAAATCACAAAAAAATTAACTCAACAAATGGAAAAACATTTTGAACAATTGCTGTCGTTTTCACACAAAACAACGGATTGATTAAAAAATAAGGACACTTTCAGTTTTTTACAAATGTCTTTCACATTTGTATATTTTTTCAGCATCCAATGGAATTTGTGAACTCGAGATTTCTCCCATTTGTCTATCCATATTCACATGTATTGTTGTTTGTGTTATATGTAACAAACAATGATCACATTGCATTGGTTTTAAATCCATACCCCGATTTTTCATAATTTCAATCCATAAATGTGCAAAAATATGAGCACTGTTCCGACATTGGGACAATGTGAAATATTTCGAAGTGGAGATATCGTATGTTTATTATAAAATTTCTTTTTAACATAAAAAGTAGAGAAATTAAAAAAAAAAGTTTGAAATACTGTCGTTTTTTTACATTAAAAATCAAAAAGTTTCCGAGTTTATGCACTTTAATAAAAGAGAGTGGTAAACATTGCAAATTCCATATTTGATACGCGTTCGACAAATTTGAGGTTATGAATTTATTTTTACATATGCACTTATTACCCTTCGTGCATATGTGCATCAATCACAAAATTATTTCGTAGTGTATTATTATCAATTCTTACCTTAATGTTAGCTAAATTGTCTAATTTTCTACGGCGTTCTCGTTCTCGGCTTCTATATATAACACTTCGTGCTTCGTATGTAACCAACCAATTCTTCCACCTGCGGCACAATGCGGCGTCACTTTTTTTTCCCGGAGCTCCAAGTAATTTCACTAGTGGAACTGTGATTTCACGGGTGGCGACGGTAAATTTACTAGCACTTTGCGAATATACTGGAAACTAGTAATTTTCCTGGCGCCCAGTGAAATTACTGTTTCCGAAACCGGTCCGATATTTACCGATGCCCGAAACAGTGATTTCACTGGCGCCCAGTGAAATTACGGCGGGTTCGTAAAATCACTGCGCTGGGAACAGTAAAATCACTAGCGGAATAGTGAAATTACTAGCACATGGAATTTTCCCGTTTCCAACACGGTAAAAATACCGTTTCCGAAACAGTAATATTTTCTTGTAAAATTACGGTCCGGCTAGTAATTTTACTAGGCCGTTTTTACAGTGTATCAAGAAATCGAATCACATTTGAATTCAAACGCACGAGGCTTCCCGCGCCGCCACCGCCATCTCTCCCAGGCCGCCCGAACCAGCGCAAAGAAGAAACGACTCATGCGCGAACGTCGCGAGGAATCAGAATCAGCTGTTATCAGCGTTGTCATCAAACACAAAAATTTTACGTCGTTCTTCGGTGAAGTCGCTATCGATACCGAAAAGCTCGGGAAAATCCTCCGCGAAGTGTTCGAAATAAAAGAAAAACGCTTTCGAAAAGCTGGCAACCATGGTAAACTGAAGGCGCGCCAAATTCAAACACTTCTTCGTCGGATTCGTCCTGGTTTAAGGTTAAGTTTGTCATCCGCAATGGCTTTCAACTTTCAGTTCGGGTTTAACATGTTCCCGGAGATACCGCGGCCTTTCAACACGCAGTACAGATGTTTCTCCGTGTCCATGCTGCCCGGAAACGAGCGCCAGGATGTCGAGCGCGGCGGGAAAAGTTCGTTTTTCAAATTTTCGAACGTTCCATTTTCGGGTTGTGCTGTTTCTTGAACATTTTGATCATGGTTTTGTTTGTGTTTTGGTTCTTTTTTGAAGTCATTATGCCGCCTTCGGCTTTGGACACGCTTACGCGGCTGAATATCGTGTATCCGATGCTGTTCAAATTGACCAATAAGAAGACGAATAGGATCACTCATTGCGGGGTCTTGGAATTCGTCGCGGACGAGGGGAAAGTGTATCTTCCTTATTGGGTGAGACAGAGAAATTGAATTTTGTTCGAAGTTGAGTGGAATTGAGGGTTAGGATGTGAAGTCTTACCAACTGAGCAACTAGAAAGTCTGGGAAACTTAGTAAAAAGTAAAATTTGGAGAAACTGAAAAAACTAGTGACTAAAAAGCTGCGAATGCACTGGAAATCGACCGAAAAATTAGTAAAAAATGAAAAACAAACTGAACAGAGCAGTAACAACTGAGAATCTGGGGAATCTTGGAACTGCTGAAAACTAGTGACTAAAAAACTAATAACTCGCGGGAATATTACTAAAAAATTACAGTCGGGCTAGAAATATAAAAAACCGAGGAAAAACTGTTGGAAACTAAAAAAATTGAAATGCTAATTTCTTCTCGGAACTTATTTTTTAACTAAAAACTACTAAACTAACAAAATTAGATAAGGAACTAAAAAAACTAGTAATTATTAGTCCTGAACTCACAAAAACTTTTTCCTCCGAGAGAATAGTGAAAAACTCACTGTTAATCGAAGAAACTGAAAAAACTAATTTCTCATTCAAAAACCCAAGCGAAAACTAAAAAAACTAAAACCTTGATTTTCGCTCAAAAACTGAAATAAAATACTTTCCAACTAAAAACTGAAAAAAAATTACTAAAAATCAGCAAGAAAATCACTGAAATTGACCTCCCCAAAAAAACCAGTCAAAAACTCACTGAAAATCGGAGAAACTAAAAAAACTAAAACCCCATTAAAAAACCCACGCAAAAACTAAAAAAACTAAAACACTAATTTCCTCTCGAAAACTAAAAAAAACTAATTCCCAGAAAGCCCCAAACTCACAATAAATATTTGAAGTACTAAAACACTAATTTTCCCACTAAAAACTAAAAAACTAACTCAAAACTAATCACTCCAACGCTACAAACTCACTCACATTTTTTCCCCCGAAAAAACCAGTCAAAAACTCATTTTAAATCAAAGAAACTAAAAAAACTAAATTCCCATTCAAAAAAGCATACAAAAAACTAAAAAAACTAAAACACTAATTTCCCCTCAAAAACTAAAAAAAACTAATCCCCAGAAAGCCCCAAACTCACAGTAAAGATGTCAAGAACTAAAACACTAATTTTCCCACTAAAAACAAAAAAACTAACTCAAAACTAATCCCTACAACTCAAAAAACTCACCTACATTTTTTCCCTCGAAAAACCCAGTCAAAAACTCATTTTAAATCGAAGAAACTAAAAAAACTAAATTCCCATTTAAAAAAGCATACAAAAAACTAAAAAAACTAAAACACTAATTTCCCCTCGAAAACTAAAAAAAACTAATCCCCAGAAAGCCCCAAACTCACAGTAAAAATTTCCAGAACTAAAACACTAATTTTCCCACTAAAAACTAAAAAACTAACTCAAAACTAATCCCTAAAACTCACCAAACTCACCTCCTTTTTTTCCCCCTTAAAACCCAGTCGAAAACTCATTTTAAATCGAAAAAACTAAAAAAACTAAAACCCCGATTTGCTAAAACCTCGCGAAAATCTGCAGATGATGCACAATTTGCTTCTGGAAGAAGGCGAACTCTTAAACATCGAATGCATCTCGCTTCCGGTCGCCACGTACGCTCGTTTCCAGCCTCAATCCGAGGATTTTCTCGACATCACGAACCCTAAAGCCGTTTTAGAGAACGGTCTCCGCAGCTTCGCGTGCCTCACTTCCGGCGACATCATAGCCATCAAATACAACGCGCGAATTTACGAAATGTGCGTGCTGGAAACGAGGCCGCGCGATGCGGTGAGCATCATCGAATGCGACATGAACGTCGAGTTCGCGCCGCCAGTTGGATACAAAGAGCCGGAGCGCGTCGAGCGCAAACAGCAACACGACGTAGACCCCGTGGATTTGATGCCAGCGCCACTCGGATTCGTGGCGTTCAAGGTGAAGCTTTGTCGACGCGTTTTTTCTGTCGTTGTTTTTCTTTACTTTGCGCGCGGTTTTTTTGAGGAGGTTTGAGTTTTTTTGGGAGTGCATTTTGGAAGGGACGAATTTGGTTTTTAGGGGCAGGGAAATAGGTTGGATGGGAAGAGGAAAAAGGACGGGGGGAAGGACGGAGATCATCTTGCGAAGCCGGTTTATGTTCGGGGAATCCCGGATTACGATTACAAAATCGGGACTTTGAGATTTATTAGCAACGTTAAACCGATTAACAACAAAGAGGTAATGCCATTTTTTGAACGATTTATTAGTTTTGATTGTTTGAATATTTTCATTGTTTAAACAATTGTTTGAACAATCTGATTGTTGAAACATTTTCATTGTTTAAACAATTGTTTAAACAATTCGATGGATCAAATAATTTGATTGTTTAAACAATTTTCAATGTTTAAACAATTGTTTGAACATTTCCATTGTTGAAACAATTGTTGCAACATTTTCATTGTTCAAACAATTGTTTCGGCAATTGTTGAAACAATTTGATTGTTTAAACAATTTTCATTGTTTAAACAATTGATTCGACATGTTCATTGTTTAAACGATTTTTTCAACATTTTCATTGTTTAAACGATTGTTTCAACATTTTATTGTTTATACAATTGTTTCAACATTTTCATTGTTTAAACAGTTGTTTCAACATTTTCATTGTTCAAACAATTTTCTTAACAATTTTCATTGTTTAAACAATTGTTTCAACATTTTCATTGTTCAAACAATTTTCCAAACAATTTGATTGTTTGAATAATTTGATTTTTTAAACAATTTTCATTGTTTAAACAATTGATTCAACATTTTCATTGTATAAACAATTGTTTCAACATTTTAATTGTTTAAACAATTGTTGAAACAATTGTTTCAACATTTTCATTGTTCAAACGATTGTTTCAACATTTTCATTGTTTAAACAATTGTTTCAACATTTTTATTGTTCAAACAATTGTTTAAACAATTTTATTGTTTGAACAATTGTTTCAACATTTTCATTGTTTAAACAATTGTTCCACAATTTTCATTGTTTCAACATTTTCATTGTTTAAACAATTGTTTAGACATTTTCATTGTTTGAACAATTGTTTAAACATTTTCATTGTTCAAACAATTTTCTAAACAATTTGATTGTTTAAACAATTGTTTCAACATTTTCATTGTTTGAACAATTGTTTAAACAATTCGACGGATCAAACAATTTGATTGTTTAAACAATTCGATTGTTTGAATAATTTGATTTTTTAAACAATTTTCATTGTTTAAATAATTGTTTAAAGAATTGTTTCAACAGTTTCTTTGTTTAAACAATTGTTTCAACATTTTCATTGTTTAAACAATTGTTTCAACATTTTCATTGTTCAAACAATTTTCTAAACAATTTGATTGTTTAAACAATCGTCCAACATTTTCATTGTTTAAACAATTGTTTAAACAATTCGATGGATCAAACAATTCGATTGTTTGAGTAATTTGATTGTTTTAACAATTTTCATTGTTTAAACAATTGATTCAACATTTTCATTGTTTAAACAATTGTTTCAACATTTTCATTGTTTAAACAATTGTTTCAACATTTTCATTGTTTGAACAATTTGATTGTTTAAACAATTTTCATTGTTCAAACATTTGTTTCAACATTTTCATTGTTTAAAAATTTTTCATTGTTCAAACAATTGTTTCAACATTTTCATTGTTTAAAAATTTTTCATTGTTTAAACAATTGTTTCAACATTTTCATTGTTTAAAATTTTTTTCAACATTTTCATTGTTCAAACAATTTTCTAAACAATCCGATTGTTTAAACAATTGTTACATTCCAATTGTTCAAACATTTTCATTGTTTAAACAATTTTTTGAACATTTCCATTGATTAAACAATTTGATTGTTTAAACATCTTCATTTTCTTAGATCAAAGAAGAAGACAAATTCCAAGCGTTCGCAGGCCACGGAAATTCCCTGCGAAATCTGAGAAAATGAAAATTTCCATAACCTAAAATAAACATCAACAAAAATTCAAATTTACCGCCAAAAAAATAAAAACATCGTAAAATTCAAAAATTTTTTATTTCCACTTCTCCCACTCCGAAATCCAAACCTGAAATGTCTCTTCATTTGTTCATTAAATTCTTCGTACACTGATTTTTTTTTAGGTACAAAAATACAGCCGACTCTCGTTTATTTTAACCCCAATTTTCATGTTCCCTCGCAATTACCCCGATTCCGAGATTTTTTAAAAATTCGTTTTTCAAAATTTCCCGCGATTAAAATAAACATGGCGGCGGAGAAAAGTCGACGAAATGTACAAAAAAGATCGCGGAACTTACGAAATATTTTAATTCTACGACGTATGCTAGAAAAGGTAAAAATTATCACAAGGGGATGTTTTCAGTCCACCAAAGGGCCCCAGAAATGCTTGCTGGGCCTTTTTTCGTCCTCGGTGATGAAAAAGTCGCGGCCCAAGGACACGAATTCGTCGACGGTTATTTTCCCGTCGCCGTTCGTGTCGATGTGGCTGAAGGAAACGATCGCGTGCTGAAAAACATTCAAATAAATCGATTTTTCCCGCCAATACATCGATGTTTCGGCACTTACGTCGTGCTTGAGGCCCAAACACTGGAAAAAGAGCTTGAACTCCTCGACGGAAATTTCGCCGTCCGAATCTTTGTCGACCGCCTGCAAAGGTACATTTTTCCGACAAAAATGAAAATTTCGGAACCCGCGAAATGTTTGAAAAATCGCGGGAAAACTTTGTTCTGTTTACCTTGAAGAGATAAGGTAGGAAATGGTGGTATTTTTTCTTCAGGCACTTGTCATTGCGAGCGTGGTGCATTTCGTCCAAATATTTCTCGATCGTAACGAGATTGTACTCGTTAATTTCGCCCCATTGCTCCTCCCACATTTCCTGCCGAGAAAATAACCTCAAAATCCTCGAACGCGAAATGTCACTTCGAAAAGTGCGAAAAATCCCACCTTGAGAACTTGCTGGAACTCGCCCTTCTCCCCCTGCGACAAATGCCCCAGATTCGCGAATCTCTCCGATAACAGCACGAAATCGTGATAACTCAAGACGCCATCTTTGTTTATGTCCAAATGGTCGTGCAGCGTGCACATTTTGCGTCTCCAAAAATGCGACACGCCCTGAAATCAACATCGCCATTTTGTTTCGAGATCAAAATGGCCGCGGCGATTCTAATACTTCGCGATTTTTAGGTTATGTCGCGTCGTCGTAAATATTGACTCTAAATTTGGAGTTTTCTGATTAGATAAGCCGCTGTTCTTGTTGATAAGGTCAGAACGGAGATAATTGTTCGTAGTTAATCGCTTCGTAAAGTTTGTAACTTAATCAAAAAAGGAATTATATTGACAAAAAAATTGTCGTCGGAATGTCCCGAAACACCCCGTGAGCAATTCAAAATTTCCCGCGTCAAATAGATCGCGAGCCGAAAATTAAGACCTAGAAATTGGAAAAAAGTTTACAAATTTGGAATTTGTAGGCGCACGCCATTTTGGAATGTTCGGAAATCAACACGAGAGGTCAATAATTTGATTAGTCCAAGAAATTTATCTGTTTTTCGGCTCCAGGTGAGCATTTTCAAATTTCCCGCTTTAAATAGATCGCGAGCCGGAAATTAAAACCAAGAAATTGGAAGAAAGTTTACAAATTTGGAATTTGTAGGCGCACGCCATTTTGGAATGTTCGGAAATCAACACGAGAGGTCAATAATTTGATTAGTCCAGGAAATTTATCTGTTTTTCGGCTCCAGGTGAGCATTTTCAAATTTCCCGCCTTAAATAGATCGCGACCCGGAAATTAAAACAAAGAAATTTGAAAGTTACCCTTTCGTCCTCGGAATCGCTATCGCCCTCACTTTCCGTGTCCGTTATTGCGGTCGCTTGCGACTGATGAACGCTTCTTTTGCCGCCCATGAACCTTGCTTGCAAAGCGAACTAAAGAAACAGTAAACGTTACGAAACGATCGTACAAATTGTATGAATTATCGTAGAAGGACGATAAATATGATGATCTGGGATTCTAATTGTTTGCGTAACCGCTTTTTGTTGTCAATAAAATGAAAGATAACACGTGTTTGTTTGAGATTTTTTTCCCGCCTCAAATAGATCGCGACCCGGAAATGAGAAACAAAAAAATTTGTAGAAAGTTTACAAATTTGGTATTTTTGGACGCGCGCCATCTTGGAATGTTCAGAAATCAAAATGGGAACTAAACAATTTGATTAATCTAGGAATTTTATCTGTTTTCCGGCTCCAGGTGAGCGATTCAAAATTTCCCGCCTAAAATAGATCGCGACCCGGAAATGACAACAACAAAATTGAAATAAAGTTTACGAATTTGAAATTTTTGTAGGCGCGCCATCTTGGAATGTTCAGAAATCAAAATGGGAACTAAACAATTCAATCAATCTAGGAATTTTATCTGTTTTTCAATTCCAGGTGAGCAATTTGAAATTTCCCGCGTCAAATAGATCGCGACCCGGAAATGAAAACAAAAAATTCAAAGAAAGTTAACAAATTTGGAAATTTTGGGCGCGCGCCATCTTGGAATGTTCAGAATTCAACATGGGAGGTCAATAATGTGATTAGTCTGAGAATTTTATCTGTTTTTCAGCTTTAAATGAGTATTTTGAAATTTCCCGCGTCAAATAGATCGCGACCCGGAAATGAAAACAAATAAAATTGAAAGAAAGTTTACAAATTTGGAATTTTTGGGCGCGCGCCATTTTGGAATGTTCACAAATCAACATGAGAACTCAATAATTTGATTAGTCTAGAAATTTGATCTGTTTTTCGGCTCCGGGTGAGCATTTTGAAATTTCCCGCCTAAAATAGATCGCGACCCGGAAATGACAACAAAAAAATTGAAAAAAAGTTTACAAATTTGGAAATTTTGGGCGCGCGCCATTTTGGAATGTTCAGAAATCAACATGGGGGCTGAATAATTACATAAGTCTAGAAATTTTATTCGTTTTTCGGATCCAAGTAAGCAATTCAAAATTTCCCGCGTCAAATAGATCGCGACTCGAGAAACAAAAAACAAAGAAGTTCAAAAAAAGTTCACAAATTAGGTATTTTTGGACGCGCGCCATCTTGGAATGTTCAAAAATCAACATGGGAGCCAAAAAATTTATTTAATCTAGAAATTCTATCCGTTTTTCGGCTCCAGGTGAGCAATTTGAAATTTCCCGCCAAAATACATCGAGAACCAAACAGCCCGCTTCAGAAGTACTTCTTTATCACTTTCTGTCGCGACGATAAAAAAATGCTCGACATTGATAAGCGTTATCTCCAACTAAAAACGGTCGATATTAAAGGAGTTTCTTGAATTTGCACTGCGCGCGACGAACTGCCGCAAACTGCAAAAATGACGTTTCAAGGTTCACAAAAGTTCGTCGACTTTGACGCGATTGGCGGAAATTTACATGTCTCGCATGGCGATATCAAATACATCGAGACACCGAATTTCCGGTGCGTAATTCGCGATGTACTGAACTTTCACCTTTAATCATGTTTCACGATAAATTTTATCATCTTTCGTTGTGAAAGCCGCTTGAAATACACAAACCGCGATCCCTACGAAAACACCATATGCGACCTTCGCTTCATTTCCCGATAAAATCGCCCACGAACAAAAACATCGCGAAACATCGTAATTCGTGTCTCAAATTTCGCACACGTGGCAAAACTCGCACCTTTGTTCCCCGTTGCGAATTCGTCGTATCCAATAGCGAAACGGGGAGCGTCATTTTTTCAAAAACAGCGCGTTTGGAACCAGCGCGAAAAGCCGAGCGCAAAATAATCGCCGCCATATTGTCGAAAAGCAAAAGCGTCGCTTTGCAAAAGACGCCTTCCCTGCACTAAACGTAAACAAGTTGGAGCGTCTGTTTTTCTCGCGACCCCTTTAAACGCACCGCGCATGCGCGACTCTCACTTTCATTCTTTGTTCCGAGCGCGAAAGATTTCGCGTTTTGAATCGCCGCCATCTTTCCCGCGCATTGGCGGCGTTCGTAGCTCCTTCTGATTGGCCCAGGGGCGCTTCTTGGGCGGAGTTCTGACCCAATCGAACGGATTCTGGCTTCTTTCGATGTGGAAAAGCGATGCATTATGGAAGTAGGTTAAATTCGCGTACGTGACATTCTCGAAGCTTGTTTGGCCTTAGAATCGGCGTAAACATAATCTAGCGATTAGAGGGATTTAGATTTCATGAAAAATATTGGGTTTTACATGATTTCTGAGCTTTTGAGTACGTGGTTAATGACACGAATGCAATTTTTTTTTTTTTTTTACGCGCGGAATACTGATACCGATACTTCGCGTAATTTGTTTACGTTTTTCAGTTCTTGCTTTTACAACAACAAATTAAAAGGCGATAAAATATTATTTAAAAGAACGGAAAACGATTAAAAATCTATAATTAAATGAGTTTTAAGTCGGGAAAAAAACGCGGGAAGACGAAAATGGAAATGTTTGCAAATTACGTAATAATAAAAGGATTCGGTTCCCGGGACGACCTTGAAACGACCTTGGCTCACCTTGTTCGCGATCATATTCTCGAAGTATTTTAAAATTTTTTTTCGAAATTGATAATTGATATTTCCGCTTTTTTGGGAATAAAAAGTCTCGAAACAAATTGTTTTTGGTAATTTTTTAATTTTTTCGGTTTTTCACACATTTTTTGGAATTTGAATTTTCAAAAATCGAATTCCGTGAATATTTTATGAACAAATGAATTTTCGAGAAAGGAAAAAAATTAAATTCAAACTTTTCAATTTTCGAAAATTCAAAAAACCGCGGGAGATTTCGATAAAAAAGTCACATGTAATTTTCGGGGAATAAATTTTTTCGGGGTTTCGGTGTGGTTAAGAAATGAAAAACGCTGGAATTTTGTGTTTAGTTTTTTTTGTATTCGATGCGCTCGACTTTGACTTCGTCCCCGACGAGTTGATAGACGTAAGTAACGACGGTGGAGCTTTGAATGTCCATGAGCACGAAAGATGGAATTACAGAACTGAAAAAGAAGGAAAAAAACCGAACATGTTTCGCCAAGATCCCATTATCACGGCGAATTCTGAGGTTTCGTAAAAAAACCGTAAATTTCCATTCCAAAAATACATCGTAAAACCTAACCTCAAAATTCACGTGAAAACCCGCCCTAAAAATCCCACACAAACAAAGAATCTCACGTATCAAGAGGATTATAAGCGCCAGTAGCGGAGCCCGGATTAATATAGAACTTGTTCTCATGTTCATACGCCTCGAACTTGTGTGTGTGTCCCGAAATCAAAATGTCCACGTCCAATTGCCTCTGAATCAGCGCCAAAGATTCCGGCTCCCCCCACGGAACAACCTGGTGTCCATGCGACAATCCAATCCGAAATTGCCCGACCGTAACAACTTTTTGCTCGGGATAATTGAGATTCTAAAAAATTTTCAGTTTTTTTTTTTTTTTCGTAATTTTTTTCTGTCTTTTTTTAATTCCCCGGTTCCCCACCCAGAAAAAATACCCCCCCCCCGCGTGACCGTCCCCCACAGTGGCTTTTAATTAATCGTTCGATCCTTTTGGCCAAAGATTCCCCGTCACCAAAATAACCTGTTCCCTTCCCGGGACGTGCAATTTCTTAAACTTACTCGGGAGGCTCCGGCTTCTGGTTGGGAAG
>JABFQM010002808.1:0-13714 GCA_022816865.1 Zelostemma sp. ZL-2020
GTTTTTGTGTTTTACTTTTAATTTTTGTATTGTTTGAACAAGGAATTCGGTTCGTTTTTGCTTCTTATAAAACATAAGTCTTTACTTATGTGAGGTATATTTGTGTCCGAAATATTGTTTTTTTTTTACAAAAGTTCATTTCTTTTACATTTTATTACTTTTGCCAGAAAAAGACGAAACATCTCATGAGAAAAACGAACACTACAGTCCGCTGCCCATGACAATACTCAGTCGTGCCAAGCTGCGATTTTTTTCTCTGGCACGACTCAGCGGTGTCTGATTTTTTCCGTGAAGGAAATGAAGGAGTTCAAAATGTTACGTAAAAAACGAAATATATCTTTATTTATACATCAGTTCCCATGTTCTCTTCATTATCACATGTTTCTTCTCGTACGGAAATTCAATTAAATTTTGTACAAAGGAGAAATCGTTGGAATGAACTTTTACTTAAAAAATATTCTTACATGAATCTGACAATATATTATGTTATACGTAGAACAATCATTTAAAAAAATATCTTGATATTTTTTCTTCTTGGTCAAGTTGCGGAAAAATGAATTGTGTGCACTTTTAAGAACGCGTTTGGCATGAAACGTATTTTTTTAAATATTAACTGTATTCGCTGTAAATCGACTCATTTTTTCATAGCTTGTTTAAAATATTAAGAGATTTGTACAACGACGTTTAGGAAGTCTAGCTTTTTGTGAATATAGATACTTGAGAAATATGAGTTTAAATAACAAAAAAACAATCAAGTCGAAGAAAATATGAGAAAGTAATTTCTTAAAATACTCATTTTTCATAAAGAAAACCTCGAAAGCAATAAAATGGCAATGCAAAGAAACTTTTCCTTAAATGTTGTTAAACTGGATTTTGTGCGGGATAAGTTTCTGATTCTTGGACTTTTCAGGTGTCACAAGTTGAAGTTTACGCCTGAGCGGAGTTTTGTTATTGAACCTGGATGTGGTGCATAAAAAAATGTATTAAGTCATAATTTTTAAAAATTAATTTAGCGGCTTCTGGAAACTTACATGTTTGGATTTTGTCGCAAGATGATCTGCATTTCGTGCCTCCACAAATAAATGTACGGATATTGCTGGGGATCGATTATTTGGGGAAGCGCATTGAATACCGCGTAATCCATTTTGTCCACAGAATCCCTTTAAAACAAGGACTCAACTTAGTTTCTTAAACTTTTTTTTCAAGAACGTTTCGATAATTACCCTTCTATAAATGTGATCGTCCCTTCTTCCGTCATGTGCATTTCGTCATCGGACTCATCATCAGTCAAAATTGGCGATGACAAAGGAGTGTAAAAGTCATCATCAACTAGGAAAAGATTAATTAGATTAATTCAAACAATTCAGCGAAGTTTTTCACACAAAAACTTTACTTGAATTCATACATTCCATATTTTCGTCGCTACTGTCCGATAATGTAGCAGCTTCCATTGCTACACAAAGTCTACTTATTTCATCCATTGAATTGTTCATCACAAGTGGCTCCTCCGTTTTTACTTCCTCCTGCAAACGTAAATGTATAAACATTCTATATCATATTGCAACAATCATTAATAATTCGCATTCTCACGTTTTCCACAGTCGGACAATTTTCGTAAAAAGGGACGTGTTTCGACTTGAAATACTTTTCCAGCTTCATCAGGTCCTGGGGACACCGCAAGTCCGCAAAGTCTTTCAAGAAAGGCCAGAATTCTGCCCAAGAGACGCTACATTCTTCGGCGAGATTTCTAAAATAACGAAACCATTAACTAATGTGTTCGCAGCGAAAAGAAAGATGGTTTTTACCTGCCAACGCGTTCAAGACCTTTTTCCGTGTCTTGGAGTCGGCAGGAAATGTTAGCGATCGGACTTTTCATAGCGTTAAACGAGTTTTCCGCCTGATTTTCCTTTCGATTCAGAGCAGACGGGGTGGCTGTTCTGGGCGGCGTTTTCCACTTTTTCCTGAATTCCACTGCTTGCTCCTTTGACATAGGTCCAGCTAAGGCACGAACTTCTACCGGCGGACTCAGCGGATCTACAATGTCCAGCCGCTGATGCAATAAAAACAATTGTTACAAATGAATCACCACCAGAGTACAATATTTTTTACATAATTTTAGAAATTGTACCAAAGGGGTGACCGAGGAAAATGGCTGGCCAATAGAAGGCTGCAAAGTGTTGTCTACGGATCGTAAGACGGGCACGAAAAACTGTTCCTCCAAAAAGGCGTGTATCGCCTTCTTTAACCCCTCGTCTTCTTGGTGCTTTCTGCTGCATATCATCTGAAAAAAATAGAACAGTTTAAATTGTAACATTCGGTAGAAAAATATCAATTTGCAGGTTCGCTTACTTGAAGAGGCGTTTGGTCATGCTTGTTTTTAAGCGTTTTTATACACTGAGAGTAAGAAACCAGAAGTTTAACTATGTCCAAGTGGCCAAATTTCACGGCAAAGTGCAGGGGCGTTTCGTTCAGGCCTTTGTCAGGCGTGTTTAGGTAAAGATCGAGTAACATTTCTGCCCGATCGACGTAAGTTTTATACTCTTCTTTCCCATACAAAACATGCAAGAACTCCGGATCGCTGATGATGCTTAAAATGAGCTCGCACATTTTCGACGTTTGGGCAGTCCTTACTGCGACGTGCAAGGCGTTGTAGCGACAGCCCTCCTGTTGGACGAATCAATTATCATTATGTTCCAAGAGAGCAGAGTTTGTAAAATAGGAGTTTACCTGCAAAATCGCCGGGGTGTCCGCACTGCTCACCAAGTACCTCGGGTTTTCCCAAGCTATTCGCTTGACCTCGTCGAGGTTCCCGTTTTCAATGATCTTGCGAAAGGCCACGAGTTCCTGGGCTTTTGGTCCTTTGAAATTGCTTTCTTCGGAAACAATACCCGAGCGTTTCAGAGACTTGGGAGGCTTGATCTGTGGCATGATTTCTGTGACCAGTGGATACGCCGGAACTTCGCATTTCATCCACGATTGTTCGTCGCCGTATTTAGCAAATTTCTCAGCCTCCAAGTGGCTTCTAAACGATTTCAAACGAGCCGTCGGAAACTTTTTTATCACCTTCAGCGCTGCAATTTTATCCGAGTGTACGCACTCCGGCTTATCTGTAATTTATTTTTCATGAGATAACGATGCTTGGCAAACTGTTTACAAAAAGTTTTCTATCCCTGACAATTTTCGATCGCAATTTTTCGAAAAAGAAATTTATTTTGAAAGTACTTGGAGTGGCTCACCTTGCAAGTTCTCGAGGTTTTCTTTTGGCACGTAAATTGCGTGGAAAACGTTCTCTTCTTTAACCCTGGCATTGTTTTCGGATTTTTGTCCGTGATTCGCGTTCGGCAATTCTCCTTCCGCGTCCATCTTACCATTCCACCTCAAAATTTCGTTAATATATTCCGAAACAGAAGATATCATCGAGCGTGACATGTGTCATTTGGGAATCGCGAAAAAACAGACAAAACAACACACAAAAACAGTTCGGTTCTATGTATAGCCAATATATTTTTAAAACCGATTGCTCACGACGATTCTAGACGAAGAAGGATGAGATAATTTGCGCTGACGTAGATGGCGCCACCAGACAGTTTCGCCCCGATCGTCACATGTGACGATCCTAACCTCACTTTTATATTTACATTTTATTCATTCCATTTATTAAGCAATTTGAACAATTAAAATGAAAGAGAGCGTGTTATCGCACTGCGAAAGAAATTTCGTCAACAAATGCATTGCGAGTAAAAGGGTAATCACAGCGAATTATATATATATTTTTTTTCATTGTTTTCGTAACTGCAAAATTGTAATTTATTTCTACAGCGATTAGACGGACGAGAATTGCTGGAACCTCGGGATGTTCAAATATATTTTGGCTCCGAATGGGGATGTTGCTTCGTGTCACTTGGTCAAACGAAGTAATTGAAAACTGCATTCATGCAAAATTTGTATCCACGAACAATCGCGTAAACATTAATTCACTGTAAGAATAAATAACCAATCTAATTTTTTAGGACTGTGGCAAGGGTATCGTGCGACATTCAAAAGCCCAAAACATCGCGTCCCAATGAGGGCATGCTGTATATTAACGTGGAGCTGAATCCATTGGCTGCGCAACATTTCGAATCCGGCCGACAAACAGAGATGACGACGTTCGTCAACAGACAATTAGAAAAGTGTTTTAAAGATTCCAAATGCGTCGATTTGGAATCGCTTTGTATCGTCGCCGACAAAAAGGTCTCGAATTACATCAGAAAAGTACCCATTGTTAACAAGATTTTCATGAAAAACAATTCTTTATAGGCCTGGAACATAAGAGTCGACATAAGTATAATAAACCACGACGGAAACTTGTTAGATTGTTCAGCGATAGCGACTTTGGCAGCCCTGGCTCATTTTCATCGACCCGACGTCACGACCGATGGCGTGGAAACGATAATTCACTCTTTTTCTGACAAAGATCCATTGCCTCTGACTCTGTATTATCATCCGATTTGCGTTTCTTTCGCAACTTTTGAAAAGTATGCAATATTTTAGAGAATTCCTGATCTACGAGAAGAGTAAAAAGTTAAACAAGATTTTTGTTTCAGTGGTGAGACTGTAATTGATCCATCGTACATTGAAGAAAGAGTCGGAGTAGCGCAATTAACCATGAGCGTTAATCAGTATCGTGAAATTTGCAGTTTGCATTGCGATTACGTGACGCACACGTCGACGGTTATCGACGTTGTTCCCTCGTTATCGAACTTTTTGATCAAATATGCAGGAGATTTGATTAGGACAATCAAAGATGCTGTGACAACTGATATAGAAGCACGGTAATGATTCATTTAGTTTTGAAAAGTCTTGAGTCTATATCAATTCTAATTTTTTTTAAATACTCTCGCAGGTACCAAAAAAGTAGCGATCGTAAGAAATCGTTCAAGGATAGTATATCGACAGATAAAGTGACGACTATGATCCGTGAACGAATTGCCATTAAATTGACGAATCGGGATGTCATGGAAAAACAAAAAAATAAAGGTGAGCGACGATTTCAAAAAATGGTTCTTATTTTGATGATTGGAAATGTTTCTCTTTTTGCAGACGAAGACATGGACGAAGGCAGTAAAGAAGATTGTAAAATAGTGGTGGAAGAGGATTCCGCAACATTGGTGCAAACCAAAGTAAGCTCCATGTTGAAAATGTCGACGCTTTTACAATTGTATATTTTTACAGGCTGAATTCGTCGGAGAAGGTGGAGAAAATACTTGGCGACCCGAATCATCCGAAGATGAGTCAATGTCAGAAGTGGAAGTAGTCGAGGCTATAGAACCACAGAAGAAAGTGTACGAAATAGGTAAAGCATTTGGCACAAGAAATATTTAATGTTTCGAAATCGATATTTATTTATTCAATGATTCCAATGAGTCATGGTAGTATGAATAAAACAAAAACTTTGACTTGTAAAACACACAGGCAGTAATAAAAGAAACGAAAATGAGCATGCAATTTAAATTCACAAAAAAGTTGTCGATTGCAAATGACCGAAAAAATAAAAAAGTGCACACTTTCGTGACATAATGGTTCGAAGAAGTAAAAGAGTCGATTAAACAGTTAATAATGTTGAATAAAAGTAACGTATCGCTGAAAATACGATGCTTTACAAGAGGTTAAAATGTAGTATAAGTGTTTGATCACAGCTAGTCAAAGTTTGTTTTATTATACGTCCTGATGTTTATTCTTCAATATTTGTCTTAACGTTACACAACAATGATCTACATTATTATTTACAGAATTGGGTGACAGCAGTGAAGAGGAATCGACCGAAACACTGGAGAGTAAAGATCTGTCATAAAAATGTGAACACCGGTCAAATTTGATAAATTAAAAATATTTCAATTTCAATAAATGATTTTCTTTTAAATTCATTACTCAAAATCCTCAAACAATGTACACGTATGATAAGATATGGTCATATCATGTATAAAAAATTAAGATACATAGATTTCGGGAGGCGAACAATTTTCAGTTTGATACCAGGACTTTATGTCAATCTTTATACCAACAAAAAATCGTTTTCATATTTCAGACACGGTTGCAAAAATGTAAGATCCTGGTATCAAACTTCTGCTCCCCGATGCACGAAACATTTAGTCTATACCGTCTATACTCTAAACTCTTAAAAATTACATTTAGAAATTGTAAAAAGCTACTGCAATATGTTTCTGTACTAATACAATTCAATGGACTACGTAGCATCATTGCTCAATCCATTCTTCTGATCCAGTTTGTTGCCATTGGTTTTCACGGTGTAGAGGAAGAAACTCAGAGCTTCCTTTTCCACCACAGGAATGGTTTTAAAGTGCGTCATCACAGCCTGCAACAATTCCAAAATTAAGTTTCCAGGGTTTCGCGAGGGATCAATAGGAATCGAAGTTTTAGCTATGCTACTGACATCAGCAAGTTGAGCTTTAGTGAGACCTGGACGCGTCGAAACTTTGAAGTGCCGCTTGTATCGCCTCAACGTTCCAACCTGCAGCTGGAACAAATCCACCTCCGGGAGATCGTTGTCCGTTTCTCCGGAATCTTCTTCGGAATCCTTCCGTCTCCTCTGCTGTTGCTGCTTCGACCTCGCGCATTGGATCACTTGCTTGTGATAATCACAAATGTATATGTGCCGGGCCTGAAAAGACAAAATTTACCTTAATATTTCGAAAGTTTCAACTCCGATAAGCCATTCGAGAATGCGAAAAATTAAAGAGAAAGTTGAGAAGTAAAGTAAAGACGAATGAAAAGAATGGAATGGAAAAACGTGTAAAATTTTACCGCCGAATCCAAGTTGAGTTTGAGTCGTCGCTGAGTGACGGTTTTTTGAATACGCTTGCTGTAGGAAGCATTTCCGGCAGGTCTGGAGCACCTTTCGCTCTCGTCGACGAGACAACAAATCTGATCGGTCGCGCCTCTCGAGTCTTCTTCGCCGGTGCTGAAACCGTTCATCTCGAACGATTTCGAAGCTCGAAAGAAATTTTGCACGCTCGGAAGAAACAAACAGCTGACTTGCTCAGCGCGCTTCGCAAGGACTTTCCGATTATATTTGGACCGAGTGTCGTGCACTGTTTCGATTCCGTGAACGAGCGATCGGCGACAAAAGCATGACTCGAAAAATGAGCGATGAAACGAATTCCACTCGAAAGTTTCAACGAAGCCGCTAAACTGCGGCTTTTATTTTCAGCACTTTTTTTCACTCTCGATGTTGACACTCTACGATTTCATTCGGCAGCGACGCATTACCGAAAATTTTAGCACAGAAAACTACTACTGTTTGCAGATAAAAGAGCACAAATTTCTTTCTTGTTCCAACGATTTTTTGCTGTAGAAATACACCGAATTCGACTGGAGTTTTGATAAGAGACGGCAGGATACAAGGAGACGACGACAAGACCTGATGCGTCAACGTTGAGCGTGTGGCGTGTGCAGCGCGTGTGAGAGACACATACGATACTGAAGTTTTCGTAATCGTAACATACAGGGTGGGGGGAATCCTTGAATGGCACAGTGCACGGCAGAAATGTTCGCTGTACAGCAACTTGGTTTTAGAGAGAGTAGCGCTTCTGGTGTTGCCGGCGCGAACTCAAATGCACCTTACTTTCGCTGTCCATTAAAACGCGACTCAGCGCGGTTGTTGCAGATTTTAGGGGCCGTATCAATTGATATAGATGAATATTGATATCAATTAAAATCAACAAAAAAGACACGTGAAACTGTCTGTCAAATTGAGTCGAAAATTTCGAACTATTTATCCTTGAAAAAATGGTGTAATCGCAAATTAAAATGGCATTTTAATCGTATGCTATAAACAATCGAGAAAAAATGTCAATTGAATTAGATCAAATGTGAATGAGATTGTTAAATTAAATTCGCGATTTAAATTTTTTTCCAATTGTTGATTGAATTTATTTATTGTTTTAATCCGCTATTCAATTACTTGAAATATAAATTTTTGTTTTTCAAAACAAAACCCTCAAACTCCGGAATTTTCGAGAATTTATAATTTTTTGTCGAGATTTTCAAAATTATTATTCAGAATTTTTGCACGAAAATAACAGATCGGTGCAACTTATTACGGGATGCATCGTATGAAACAACTTTAATATGTGTATATATTAGTGGATGGAATGAGGTAAAATTAGGTATGAAACCCAACCAACGAATCGGGATTGCAATTGGTATCGGAAAAATTGATAAATAAAACATTGTAAACCCAAAAACGTATAAATTTAATCCAACACCATGAAATTACAATAATATACATATGATCCCACATTTAAACGATTCTAAACTTTTTTAACACAGAATTTCTTATAAGAAAATTATGATACTTTTAAAAATTGGATTATAGGAACTGATTTTAAAATTCAGCTACATTTGACAAATCATTGAGTTATTCACAGGGATCATTTTCTTATAGATCTTAATCACCATCTTCGTCATAGTTTTCGACATCCGACTCGAAATAGAAATGAAAGATGGAATTCACTTCCCTTTCCATCTCTTGATCCATTTCACTTTCATAACTGTTCATCCGACAATCATCTTTGTGCACGCGAGCTGGATCCGTAGAAGATTCCAAAGTCGCGACCAAATTCTTCCCTTCGTCCACTTCAACGTTCTTTCCATTATCACGAGAAATCATTTCTGCAGAGCCGACGGTTGCTTTGAGAATATTTTTGATATCAAAACAGTTCAGATTTGCCATAACTTTATCCACAATCTCTTCGGGTAATCGAATTTTAAACTGTTGGCCCAATTCGTAGCCTGCCAAGTGTCGTTCCACAAGACGAATCCGTTTCTGCAGCAAATAGTAGTAACCAGTATAAGTAAATTCCTCTAAATTCGGTATTCTCAAGTCTTCGAGATACGCTGCTGTCTCCCTGCAGTTTTGTGTTGCTAAATTGTGCAACGTGATGCTGCTGCAAATTTCAGTGTCATGCATAGCAATTACTTCCTCTGCTAATTTCACATCTGATGAATCCGAGGTTTCTTCTACAATCGACATCAATTCTTCTTTGCTCAAGTTCAGGATTCTTGCCCTATTCGCCTTCAAAGTACTGCATGTTTCAAAGATTATATCTGGCCGTACATCGTAACTGTCGAAAAGATCTTTCATTATAATGCAATAATAAGAGGAGCCTGTAATAATTTTACAGTTGAAGAATGCCCTCGCAACAATATTCTTCATTTTTGTATCCGTGATTATACTGCTGTCAGGCCGAAAAACGATGTCATAGGCTGTGGCACCGCTCTTGTCCTTGATGTTCGAATCAGCTTCCCATAGCAGCAGAACGAAAGCTATTTCATTCCTCTTTTCTCCAAAAGCGATGTGTAGTGGAGTCCGGCCCAAGTCCTCTTGAGCATCGACATTAGCGCCGCAACTCATTAAAGCTAATGCACATATCACGTGTTCTTGTAAAATAGCAAGATGAAGTGCAGTGAGTTTTCCGTTCATGGTAGCGTTGATATTTGCACCACGATGCAGTAAAAAAAGGACGAGTTCCCAGCGTCCAAAAAAAGCAGCATAATGGAGCGGGGTAGCATTTTCATCGCCGCGTCTGTCAACATCCAAGTCCCGCTTCAAAAGATATTGGATCAATTCTACATCGCCTACTGCAGTTGCAACGTGGAGAATGACTGGGCATTCTTTCAATGCATCGTCTAAATCAGCTCCTGCGAATAAAATGATTATTTCAGTATATTTATAGTAAATTATTCGTTACTTTCAAATTTCGAATCTCTAAATTACCGTGTTTCAAAAGTTGGTATAGAATTTTCAACTCAGGAGTCAATATTTCGAGGCTCGCCAACTCCGGATAATTTCCGGATAATTGAGGTATCGTAAGTAACAAGCCGTTCAGTTTTTTCAGCAGGAAATATTGAGGAGTTTTCATTTCGTCATCCTTAGCATGCACATCGGCGCCGCGATTTAATACGAATTTGCAAGTTTTTATTTCCATCGAATTTGATGTTACGCATATTGAATGGAGCCATGTTTGACCAAAATTATTTCTGTGGTTGATATCTACTCCTTTCTCCAGAAAATATGATGCAACTTTGATGGAGCCTACAGCGACAGCGTAGTGAAAAAACGTTCCATATTTTGTTTCGTGTGTACCAGTCCCATGATCCAATAGGATTTCCACGATTTTAACGCTGTCCCTTTCGATGGCGAGTTCCAGCGGAGTTGGCCCTTGTCCAGTTGAAAGATCGAATGAACTACTGCCGATTCCCAAGTTTCTGCTGCAGAGATACTCGACTAGACTCTCATTCTTTGTCATTATCGCAGCATGGAGAATTTTTGGACACTCCTTCAAATCATCATTTATAATGGCTCCTGTAACATGGTTGGAAATGGTCAGAATATGATAATCTTTTGAAAATTTGCGAATTACCGTGCTTTAAAAGCTCATGAACAATTTGTACAGCTGGCAGCAACTTGAAATAATAGCTTTCGGAAGATTGGGGTATCAAGCGATTTAGTCGTATCAAAGCACAACATAAAGGAGTGCGTTTTCCGTTCACAGTTTTAGCATTAATATCGACACCATGCGCCAATAAGAATCTGCAACTTCCTAAATTATTCAGATGATCGCATACTAAATGCAGTACTGTGTTGCCGTATCGGTCCTTGTCGTTGACATCTATTCCTTTTTCCAGTAAATAATGCATTACTTCTATCCGGCCTAAAAACGCAGCGTAGAAGAAAGGTTTGCCGTGTTCTTCCGTTTCCTGCCGGATGTTTGCCCCCAAATGGACGAGAATCTTGACGATTTCGATGTTGTTGCATTTAATAGCGTGCTGAAGAGGAGTCTGGCCATGACAGTTCAGTATTTTCAACGATGCACCTTGTAAAACGAGGCGTTCAACTTTCCACTCGCGTCCTTGAGTAATCGCGTCGTTTAGCTTTCTTCCTCTGTCCCAGTTCTACAACATTTTTGATGGAACAGTTTTTACATCGTAATAATTATGGATATTTCGAAACGAAGTATTGATATCATATTAATGAGTTGTCTGAAAGTTTAAAAAAAGTAAGTTTCGGGTATAGTGAATAATGCAGTACAACGCATGATTTCGAAAATCTTAAATCTTTCCAAAAATAATTTTTCGGCGACGTAACCTTAATCGTAAAATTTTCCTTCTCACCGCTTGATGACGGAAGTGATGACTATGGTCTAAAAATGCCATCGCTTCCCAGAATGAGCGAAAACTTCCGTACAAGATAATTAATAGCTAAATAATAAGCTTTTTGTATGCATAAATAATAATTCGACGACCTGGCATTTATTAATATTGGGAACAAACGACAATGCGTCGCACCTCGTACTGTGTTGTTATTTGCTTATTACGACGTTTACATTGCACAGCAGATTGCGCAGATAACAACATCGAGGAAGCTTAAATTGAACCTCGACGGTTCTGTTGTTTTCTTTCTCTTTCTTTTGTGTTTTCAAACGTATTTTAAAGATAGAATCAGATTATATCGGTACTGTCGGGGTTTGCAACGAAAAGTTTCGAAAATCAAATTAAAAAGAATGCGAATAGGATGTAATATTTGTATTCTTTTAGTTACAAAATAATGAAACGATTGTATAATTTATTGAAGTCTTCGTCCGTTTTTCAGGTTTCCAGTCGGAATATGTATAAGACGGAATATTTTCAAATACACTAAGATTGGCTTTTTTCTTCGTGGAAAATTTTCAATCTGCCATAAGTGGAAAAAATTTCTCCATTTCACTCTGTATTTATTTCCTCTTATTTTTATTATTTTTCACAGAATAGGTGAAAACAGGAGGTATATACTTGGCATTACAATTATAATGGCGCTATTATCGATGTAGTAATACATGTAATTATACATAAATTAGATAAATGAGTAAAGAAACTTTTTTTTTTTCAAATTAAATTACCTCAACAGTGTGCTGCATCTGTGATTTACCTTTTTTTGTTATCCTTTTCAACTTCTCGCGCAAAAAGTACTTTTAATTGATTGTTTTCAGAGTCGTTATCTAAATTGATTCCATAAATCGATACAAAAGTACTTATACAGACTTTTTATCACACAAATTGTATGAAATTCTAAAACTTACAAAAGAAAATAGACACTTAATAAACATACAAAAATACCATTGTACTGTACAAGTAAAAAATGCAAAAGTAGGAACTAGAGATTTCTGAGAATGCAGAAATTGATCTTAGGCAGCTTCAACAGTCTTGTCAGCTTTACGCTGGGGTACAGGTTTTCCTTCAGTAATGTTTTTAAAGGCTGGTTTTCCCATGTGCTGAATTGCGATGACCTTCTCCTGCGACCTTGGAAGCTTTTTCTTTGGCAGGGAGATTATTAGAACTCTATCGGACGATTAAAATTTGCTTTTCTTCAGTTTCCAAATTTTCAAATTTGTTTAAACAATTTCATCGTTCGAAAATAGATGTTCTTTGAAAATGAATAATAATGCATGGGAAATCGAACCCTTTTCATCAACTTTGTTACGCATCCAGAATTTACGTAATTAAATAAAGTCATGCATTATTTGTGTACTTTTGAAGATTAAGCAAAAATACTCACGAGCGAAATGACATTGGAGTATAAAGATTTTGACCCTATAAATTTTTTATTTGATCTAACAAAGTAGACATGGCTAATAATTGCCGGGCTTGATTATTACACATGTAAATTCGTCGTCGGCGAATTTTCGAAAAGTAACGATCGGCCATGGAAAATCTATGAAAAATCTAATTGAAGGGCCGAATTCTAAAAGCGGTCTCGCGCTCAAAAGTATTGTCCACTTTCTAAAATCTGGTTCGAAAAAAAAAATTCAGAAATATGAAACGATAAATACAGAATGAATTTTTTAACAAGCAAGACAAATTTTCGGCGAACGCACTATACATCCATCATGTCCTGAAACAGTCAACAACTGTCAAAATCGTGCCGGGTTTTTACGCAATCGTTGAAAACAAGAATGAAAATTGGGTAAATTAATTAATTTAGGTACAACGCGGACAAGGTAAATTTAAAAAAAAAGTCAAATTTACTCGCGACAGCGATTTTATCGAAGAGAAAAAAGCAAACGAACGAGAACGATGATTAAAAGCGGAAGGTTATTTCGACGAAATTGAATGCGCAAATTACTTTATCGGGCAATGTAATGCCGATTTCATCCATTTTCAATAATATAATTACAAGGATTTAACAAAAGTAACTGATGACTTGAACTTTTTGGCCCAAACGAGGCGAAAGGAATGACAGTGCATAGATGTAACATTATTTGTGAACTGAAAATTTAGGAAATTAAATAGACGGTTTTCAAACGTTTTTTGATAAATTTAAATTTAAAATGAAATGAAATTAACAATGAAAATTTGCAGTGACATATTTACGATGTGGAATTTACAATGTGAAATTGTAAAATTTACAGCACAATTCAAATTTACAATGTAAATGTGCAATGTCAAATTTACGATGAGGAATTTGCAATGTAAAGTTAGTAATATCAAATTTACAATATGAATTTGCAATGTAAATTGTACAAATTCAGACTACAATATTGAATTTTACAGTGTAAAATTTACAATGTGAAATTGTCCAATTTACAGTACAATTAAAATCTAAAATGTTAAATGTACAATGTCAAATTTTCAATGTAAATCGATAATGCGAATGTGAAATGTAAAATTACAATAT
>JABFQM010002809.1:0-13713 GCA_022816865.1 Zelostemma sp. ZL-2020
AAGTGAAAAATCACTGTTCCGATTCTGTCTTTTTTGTAAACAATGCAGAATTCTCTTAAGAAAAAGTTGCGTTTTTTGTTTTTGTACAGTTGTAAGTAATTAGTTTTTTAATTACGTGCGATTAAGTAGTCAGAAGCACGAATGTCCCAGTAATGGACATAGGCTTGTCCCAGTATTGGACATACGCTTGGCCAAGTAATCGACATAGGGAAAATTTTCAAAATTCACAATAACAAAGGATATCTCAATCTGACAATCATTTCAAATCAACTAAAAGTAATAATGATAATATTCATATTTTTAGTCACAAGTAATTATAAAAACTGCATTCGTTTACAGCCTCGCATTACGGACTGTTTGTTCATTTTCTTTTATAATTGTAAAAGAAATGGAAATAAAGACGGAGAATTATTATTCGAAATGAAAATCTGAACCATATACACTCCTAAAAATACAATAACCCAATCAATAACATAATATTGTCAAATATGTTCATTACTGGTACAATCATAGTTTGACGTGACCCAGTAATGGACCTATATCTTTTAAATGAAAATATTCAAATTATATATAATTCCATACTCCTCAAACTTTCACAGAACAGTAAATAACTGATAAAAAAAGCGACTTACTCGATAAACGTGGTTATTCTACAAACTTTAAAGAAAATACGATCGACTGCTCACTTCATTTAGAATTAAGCGCTGCGTAGAATCGAGAGAAAACGTGCGCTTTACGACTTTGACAATTATTTTAGAACTGAAAAACGTAATTACGGTTAAGATTAAAAATTATTTTAAACTACGAGTGTTGTCTGAAACGACAGTTATTTTTTATTGTAGAAAAAATTAATAATAATCATGTACTTTGTATTTCTTTCACGGCCCTGTCCATTACTGGGAAATCTACCTTAAACTATAATTTTTAAAATCAAAATAGTAATCTTGAATCTAAATAAGCAGTATGCGACCTTTGTCATTCGGAAATGAACTGAAATGGAAATGTGTGTTAACGTAGACAATACGCAATAATCGAGCAGTAAAATAAAGCAATGAAATCCTGTGACAATCGGATGATGTGCAGCCAGGTTTAAAATATATAAGTTTCGTCATGTAAAGTATCGTACTTCAAGCGACTTCAAGTACAATAAACGCAACAGATCCTATAGTTGAAACGCAGTGAAATGCACTTGATCAGTTTGCCGCTTGGATCGGGAACGTATCTTAAGTAATGTAAATAAAGAAAAGCGGTTTTCCCGTAACACAATACACAGCGAATGTTCAGTTATCACAACTAGGGCATTATTCCCATCTCCGCACCTTGTGAAAATTTCCATTTCAATCACAAAGATCGCGCGAACTGAAGAGAGCCTTGCGCTATAGCGTGCCTTTTTTTCTCGCGCCAGAACAGCTCGTTAATTAAAATGCTACCAGTGCAAATGTATTATAATAAATGAAAAAAATGACGGGCAGATGCGGCAGGCAGGCATGCAACGTAACGGAGCATTTAGAAATCGATGTTTCGTACGTACGCGCCGCACGGCGCGGCATGCATTGTCGATTCACGCGTGTACGTGCGTGCGCGCTCATCCATTTATACCAAGTACCGCTCCGGCTTATCACTGCCATAGAAATGCAGGTCACACGATACGCACCAGACTGCCAATAGCACGCTTCTCGGAGAATCCTCCTCATTCTTTTGATGCCTATTAGTGGGCCGGCTGAAACAACCGCCGGGCCGACACGCGCGATTACTCAATTCATTCCGTTTTATAGTGGAAATCATATCGCTTTGCTAACAGTACACTTTTTTCCATCAACGAGAGTTTAGCTTTTTTATTATTTTCAATAGCTCATTAATTCATGAATTGCGTTCACCATTTTTTCAGTTTATTTTTTATTCGCCCACTTCGCGTCATCATGCTCGGAAGAAAGAGTTAGTGAAATCATTTCATTTGTTGCAAGAATTTACAGTACGCTGACAATGCAGATTTGACAAATTTAAACAAAACATTCAAAATCATATTCATAAACTCGAGCATCACTGATATTATGGAGATTAAAAAAAAAAAAAAAAAACAAAATCATGATTCAGAATTTTAAAACAAAATAACTTTTTGTATAAAGCTAAAAATGAGACTCTATACATGAATTTCTTTTTTTTGGATCCAAAAAAATCTAAATGTATTATTAAATTTCCATAATTGTCCTTAACAATGACGCAAAATTATGATTATTTACATTGAAAGATTTTTCGAATTAAAACAAAAGGTCCACTGATTTAAAATGTAATAGGCAGGAACATTTAATCTTGTTAAACTGACAAAATGTTGTCTTAACTTAATAAATTTGTTCTTCAAGTACACTAGACATTCGATACAATTTGCTGACGTTTGACGACGTCTTCACTAATGTACTCGATTGGCACAATAAAAAAGTTTCGCGAAGCAAAAAGTGAAAAAGTTTGATCGCCTTACTTTCACCAACATTTTCTTAATCATTACTCACTTTACCACGAACAAATTGGCTAATTTTGCATCGATCAGGTAGATGTAAAATAAGACACGGCGAATGGCGAGCCAATCTAAATAATACATGCTCATTATTTTGCTTGTTTTTTCGAGATGAGAAAAACTATTCGAATCTGTTTTTGTGAGAAATGGATTCAAGTGTAATGTGTATTTAAATACTAGAATTGCGTTACCAAGAAGAAATGACGTAAACGCGACAATTGTCGAGTTTACGAATTAACAAAGCCTCGTAATTTGGGGCAAGAATTAATTAGCCGAGAAACATAGAGTCGAATAATCGGTTTCATAAAATTTGAAGCGCTTCATATTCGTAAATAGACTCAAGTGCCAATGATACTGAATAATAATTATGCAACTTGCAAAGTTTTATTGCATTACACAATCGGACAATCATGTCCCAAAGTCCGTTTTCCAATTTGCCAATCACGTCACGTTTTTTATGTTTTATAAATTTTGTCATGCAAAGAAACTTGACAATTTCCCATGCATTTTGGTTTCCAAATAATAATTGTTCTATGAGAAAAGTTGGCGATTGATTGACTGTTTAATCGGATTGAAACGAAATGAGGTAAAAGTGTCAAAATTACGATTCCGCGCGCAGACAATTGTAAACAGAAAGCAAGCTTAGCACGTAAAACCGCCTCCGGCAAAAGTAAAAGTGCGCGACCCGGAGAAAGCCTAGTCTCTATAGATTTAGATGCCGGGGAACGAGTCGCGACTATCGAGAGTCGGGCAAGTGTAGAGAGGACGATCGTAAAATTTCTTCCGCTATGCGCGAATATATCTTTGCTCTTCGTGGCATACTTGTATAATTCCCCGCTCAATTATCATCAAGTACTCGTTTGTTTGGCGAAAATTCCAGGAGAAACAAATCGAACGATTTACTCTTGCACTGCACGAATTAATGTAATTGCCGAAAAAACATTGAAAGACTTTCTAATTACGTACATCCTGAACGAAACGATTACTTTTTCCAGCATTTGAATTCGACGTTGTTGGAAAGGTTAATTTTATAAATGGCAATAATTAATGAGTGAAAATGATCGAAAGTACGTTTGATAGAGAGTCAAAGTGAAGATTTTGTATGAATATATCGATAACGTTACACTCTGATAAGTGCAAAAAGAGAATCATAAGTATATCCACTTAATGTAGGACAATGCGAGTTCTATTACACGCGATTTCTGAAAGCTTCTCAAACTCTTTGCGTTTTTCTCCAGCAATTTTCGATAGGATAGTTGTTGAGGACAAATTGTCGTGTCCGTTAATGACCGACAATACCATTCACTTCTCCGATATCGTTGCTTCAAAATGCCACTTGTAAAAAGCGAATGAGAAAAATCACTTTATTCGCTTGCCAACCACAACTCCACAACTTTTTCTTCCGAATCGATCCAAAATGACTCCGTTTCTCAAATATTTCATTGTTGGTCGAAATCACGATTTCATAAATGGAATTCACCGTGGGAATTATTTACAACTGCGAATTACTGCCGAGTTTGCTAAATTTGTCTGCTTGTTCAAAACGTCTAGCGAAATTACCAGAATTAATGAATACATGACGCAACAATTCATAATAGAATATGATGTTAAATCTGTTATCGGAACGCGGTAGGAAACGCATTGACGTGCAAAGGATACTGTGACTGCTTATTAATATTCCTGCATAGAGGTGCTAAAATTTCCAAACTTGCATCATAAAAATGCCCAAAAAATGTTTACGATTTTCATCGCGCTTAATGCAACTTTCGTTTCGTTACATTTCGAATTTCCCGGAACGAATTATAGCTAAATCGACATGGAATTGTGACAAATAATCCTGAGGCTTTTAAAAGAAGCAACAGTCATTGCCATCGTCGCCGCTGCCGCCGCCGCCATGTGCCGCGTCATCGACACGCCATATAAAAGAGAATAATGATGCGTCGTTTGTGACTGACGTGACACGCGAGCAACATTGTCATGTGCGACATGCTCATTTTTCGAGACTTCTCGCGCCAGAAATGGTATCGACAAAGCCATCGGCAGACTGCATGCTCCGTCAGCAAAACATAACATTTTCCGTCGCTTCGCAGCACGATTTATGAAATCACCGTTGCTGATCGTTTCATTTTATAGAGTAAACAAATAAAAAGATTTTCGTTTCCAAGTCACGGCAAAGCCAACATCTTTATTTGAAAAACGTTCAAGAAGCAATAAATCTTTTTTTTTAGCCGTTTCACTTTTTTGCCGTAATGTTCATTAAGGTTGCGACCGTAAAATGTCTCATTTTAAATCGGACAACTCCGTCCTTGAAGGATATAATTCTAAAGAAAATTATTATGTAAAACGAAAAAGGTTGGCGGGTTTATTTCAAGGCTCAATAATTGGGCAACGTAATTTGTATCTCGTTCATTTATAAAATCATTTCTCGAATTAAATATCTGTTTTACCGTTTCGTTGATTGAGAAATGAAATTGAACCTTTGTTAATTGAAGAAAAATTGCGGCCATAATACGAAACCGCACGAAATAAGTTCTAGTATGCTCCAAACACCGTTACGAGAAACTTGAAAATTTGCATTCCAGCCAATTATGACTTTGTTAATTGAATTCGCGGTACGAAACTTGAAGAATTAGAAAATGATGTTCACTCGATATATACACCCACACAAATGAACAATTGACAATGCTCACAACTGTTGATAAAATTAATCATTCAATGTTTCCACTTTCTCGATCGCGTACTCAATCTCAATCACTGTAAAATCGCACCGAAATCCCATTCCTTTTCCATAGCGAGCGAGTCAAAGCCATGGCCAAAAATAGAGAGCGTACAATTCGAGAAACGAGTTGGGAGTAATGCACGCTGTAGCCGAATCAAACGGTCGAGGAAAAATGTTGAACAAGACACGAGCACAATAAAAGCACAATAAAAGAAGGCGCGAGGAACGAGTGTCGCGCGCAACTGGGCAAATCGTGGAACGGCGCTACGGCCTCAGTTCGCGGTTTCAGCTTGACTGGCCTAAGCCCGGCGTTCATTGGGACCGCGCGAAGTGGATGCCCGTGCCCCGTGCCCGTCCAATACCCCACCTAGGACATGTAACGGCTCGTGGATGTGAGCGAGCGCATGGATGTTCGTGTGCGTGTGTGTGTGAATGTACGCGTGCATTAAAAGCTAGAGACTCTAGACTCGTGCCTAGAAACCGCGTCTCGCCACGCTATATCCGCTCGCTCGTTTCTAGCGGTCGCGTGCGTGCGTGCGTGGGCATCAACGTTCTAGCCGTGCGGCGGACGACCTGCAGCGTCAAAGTCACTTTCCGTTGCAGGCTTGTTCTGTTGCACCTGTGTTCCTTCTTCCTCATTTCTTTTTCTACCCATTCTTTCATCGGGCTTGCCATTTTCATTCCATCCCATTTTGTCATTTTATCAGCGACGCGGCAGTTTTTCCCTTTTCATTTTTAGACTTCCATTTACAGCTACTCATTTTCATTAATCTTAAAAGCGTTGCATGCTTTACCTTAAGAAATGGACCAAATTTGATTAGACTAATTGATGGAGAGTACTTTTTTTTTCACTTTTATCGCAATCATCGAATGAAAATGGGCAAAAATGGACCTACGTGAAAAAAGCATCCTGGATATCGAATATTTTTTCATAATAATCAAATGAATATTTGTTCAGAAAACTGTTCCTGAGAACATGCAAAACGAACGAATTTGTTATTGTCCGCCAAAAATTAACCGTATCATGCTTTCCCAGCGCAAAACAATACGTTGCTGAAACTCGTGTGATTGCGCGATAAGTTTCACAGCGCGTCACTCGTCGCACAATGCATCTTCCCTCGGAGCCGCTTCTTTGGATGCGAGATGGTTTCGAAACGTCATAATATACGATCGTGGGGAAGGCTCCCACGCGAGGTTGTATTTCCTTCGCAGTTTTCTCGGAGGTTCCATCTCCCTCTCCTTCTCGTTTTCTTTCTCCAATCGACCGAGAGTCACGATAACGGCAACAAGTCAAGTATTAATATTACAGCCTTCTTGAATCGACATTTTCTTC
This sequence comes from Zelostemma sp. ZL-2020, assembly GCA_022816865.1. NCBI lineage: Eukaryota > Metazoa > Arthropoda > Insecta > Hymenoptera > Platygastridae > Zelostemma > Zelostemma sp. ZL-2020. Next base: position 6,565 of record JABFQM010002809.1, read on the forward strand.
TACGTCATTTTTGATCAACGATAATCGGTAAACTCACGGGGTGGAAAGACGATTTTGCAGGTAGCCAGTAATTGGCCTGGCGATTTTCAATCAAGATGGTATTTCATTTTAAATTGTAGCTGCGAGTGGCGGTTTCTCGAATCGAGCCAATTGCACGAACGATTTAACATTCGAGGGGTTGAGAATCAAGATGAAAGGAATTAATGCGAGACGGAATAGTGGAAAATGTCGGTATCGAATTGCGGAGAAAAATCACGAGTGCGGCTAAACTGATTTTATGTAAGCAGTAATCTAAATCTAACATATTGGGAGGTGTAATAAAATAGGATAGTATCAAATGCGCATATGCACGCTTATTAAGTTATATCTAAAAATCCTACCAGATATAACATTTATCCGCCATTGTAAAACAGCAGGAGAAAGTTAATCTGCTGTAATCTTGTCACTTGCAATGCCTTTCTCATTTCCATATCGCGTGATATTCGCGTTTCAACGATTCTATCGTTGACTATTCTGCAACTTCATTTTTTCATTTTTCCTTTCACCCGCTTATATATTCTTGCATTCAATTTCTCGTGTTTACTTTGCATCGAATCCATCATTTAATCCAATCAATTAAATGAACGCTCGATACCACATTTGCAAACATAACAAACCGTAGAAAGTTGTACAAACAAAATACGAGTATTTTGCACTTCGAAAAACTGCTTGAAAATGACATTGCCGGGTTTAATAAGCGAAAAGTAATTGTATTGATTCAATGTGAAAAATACGATGCTAGAAACGGAATTTCCTGAAAGTTTTTTCGGAATTCTCAGTACCTAAATTTACCTTTGGCTGCGGTTTTTTGGCGGCAATTATTTGACGATAGTATTTACCTGCAACAAAAGAAAGGAGTCTTTGTCAGATGAAGAGCAAAATTGTTAAATTATAACGGCAATTATTATAAACACCGGCACGAGTTTCACATTACTGCAAATAATTTAAGGATTCAAGTTATTATTAAAAATATTCCGTAATTTAATAGTCAATGAAACTTTATGATCATTGCTATTCAATTTCAAGTTCATAACTGTTATAAATGAATGAAAGTACATGATGATACGTCACCGAGAAAGCGAAACATCGGATCCAGAATGTAAATGCCAAAAGTTGAAAGTTATTCAATTGCAAAACTAATTGTCAAATTAAGTTGAGAACATTTTTAAGTTCAAAGTTGAACCCTCCGCACGTATTGCGTCACTCTGTGCAAACGAGAGACGGTTATTCAACTTCCTGTCAAAAAAAACGTCCAAATAATTTTGTCTCTTTTTTTCCTTTCCCAAAGCTTCGAACGATGCAACACATTTTTCGAACAGCAATGGTTTACTCTAATCGACTAATTTTTTAAAATGGAAAACAGTGTATCTAACGGGCCGAACCTCCCGTCCCTCCCACTTTGTGTTGTTATCTATAATTCATCCGCTCTCCTCCCATTTTCCTGACGCTGCTCGATCGGCGGCGCGGTCGTTCACGTTTTATTTCCCATCTGGAGCAGTCGCGACCGTCGCGGGGAGACGCATTTCGAAGATCGGGTTCCACTTTCTAGCTCGTGGACGTGGATGAAAGTTCACCCCGACTTTCGGCCGCTCGATCTGGCTCGATTCGATTTTCCGCGCGTGAATAGCCGCCACTGGAACGTGACGCTTTCGTGTTCTCGTCAATAGGGAAAAACGGGCGAAGGAAGAAACGAAAGAAGGGGAGAAGGATAGAAAACTCGGGATTATTCGGATGAGGCTTAAACCGATGAATGGGCCGGCGAGAATACTTTATTGTGCTTCAGTATGACGCTGTGCAAAGTTATTTTTAGCCTCCTTTCACGCATGTCCCGTTTGTCCTAACCTTCATTTGTACACGTACAAACGACGCGGTTTTTGTGTGTGTAAAATTGACTATTTTTAAACTTAGTTTTTGCGAATGTATAAAGGCTATAATTAGTCCAGCGAGAAAAAGACTTTCGAGAAAAAGCTCGGCCTCGAGTTCCAATGTCAGAGGGCACGCGGCTCACGGCGAGATTCTCTCTCTCTCTCTCTGGCGCTTGCTGAATTTCACTTTTTCTAGACCAACGGGTTTTACTTTTCTGCATAATACCAATCGCTACGATTTTTGTGCCGGCATCTTTTCAACTCGAAACGGTCATACAGATGACCTTTTTTTTGCATTGAAGAGTGCAAATGAATAATCTCCGCAAAAAAGGTTGGAAAACAGCGAAACCGCAATTTTTCAGCGCAAACTCGTTCATCAAGTGGAGTGCGATTTTGCGAGGCATTTTATCGGCGTAAGAACCATTATTTACGTATGGATTGACTGAAGTAATCCCGGTTCATGAAAAATCTTTTCAGCGACCGCGAAATACACCCAGAGCGAGCAATAATTTTTTCACGTCCATTATTTTTGTTACGTAAAACCCGTATATATATCGTTTGCGCCGGATTGGCAAAAGTTGCGAGCAATTGCATTGGACAATTTTTAAGTCTGAGCCTGATTAAACATCGCGCATGGAAATGTTCAAATTCAATTTTTCGTCGCTCAGAGCCAAGCGTGTTTAATTGTTCGAAACGTCATCTGCAAAAATTTACCGTCGGCGTCTCTTGTTACAATGCACCTTACGTAACGCAAGCTCCGATGTCGTCGTACCAGTCAGAGACATCGTTTCGCGCTCAAAGATAATGCCATTTAAAGGCAAAAAATAAACTCGACTTTTTCTCCCAACTACTTTTGCCAATTTTTTTCTTCATTTTCCATGATTAAAAATACGTCGTTCCTCGTTATTTTTCACGCTGAGAAAGTTAAATTTAAAAAAAAAATGCACCGTCCCAAGGAGCAAGAGAGTCCAAATCCCGTTGAAAATTGGTCGCCGGATGCAATTTTCGTTTCCTAACGGAAGCTGATGTAATTTGAACTCTCGCTCTCGACTCGAGCAAGTGGAAGGACCTAATCTGAACGTTATCTAGCGGCAAGAAAGCGCCACTGATAGTCATCCGGCTCCGCGAACGCGAACTTTCACCCAAAGGCTAAAATTTGAAGGCGGTCGTCGTCGCCGCGTAATAAAAAGCCTGCCTCCGAGATATAAGATCGGCATCGCGATTATAAACTTGACACCGCGACACTTGTTCCCACCATTATTCTCGCTTTTACACGTACTTGTTAAATTGCCTGCTCAACACACATGTAAATAATATCACAGGCACTCTTTTTTTCTTTATTTCGCGTACAGAGTTTCGCTGATTCAATTCAAATCAATGGCAAATGCCATGGCAGAAGAAAACCGTGCGAGATATTATAAATATTCAGCTTTATGTTCGTAGCATCGCGCATGCGGCTCATTAAACATGCACACGTGACACGCGCCTAATGTTCTGTGCAGGAGGCGAAAGTTCGGAGCACCTCAAAGCGGAAAATTCAAAGAACGGTAGCGCACGCGGTGGCGAGCGCTCTAGCATACACGAAATTTCAATCTTTGACTCGTGGAAATCGGCGAACAATTTCCCCAATTAATCCAAACCTCAAGAGCGTGGAAAAGGTGCAAACAAATTTCTTCAAGTTTTCGATATTCTTCAAAGAGCAGTTTATCGAAAAATACGTGTTAACTCAATCAAGCGCAGCAGCACTTATTGACACTCACTTTGAACATGAAAAGCTGCGAGCACGAGCGACCGCGAGAGATCACGCGTTTCCCGTGCGAGTTTAAATCAACATCAGTTGATTTCAGCCGCGGTTTGGCCCACGCGAGTCCAGAATATCATCTGAACTTGGCGCTGCGTCAACGACCGATACAGCTGTTCCGAGGAGGCGAGACTCTTCTCTGTCGTCTATTTTCCGCGCTTGGAAATAGATTGGCCATTTTCACGCTGGCCAGACTTTCGGCCGTTGAAGCGTCCAGACGCAAAACGAGCCTCATGAGAGCGAGGATTAAAATCAGCGACGATTCGTGTCTTTATCCATTTGCGGGAGACGCCGCAAAGTACGCCGGCAACACGCGCGCTTTAATAGGATATTGTGCATCAAGGGGACAGAACGGGTCTTTTTACGCCGAGCGCGATGTTTGCAGCACGAGTGGTCGTGGACGTAAAAAAAACCTTGTCCCCCGTGATACACACGATATTTTTTATGACGCATGTACGATTTCGACTTTTCTTTATGCGTGTCGAACGAGCTGTAAATGACGAAGTTTGAGCGTTGACAAATGGCATGACGTCATCGTGGAAAAATGATGCTACGGCATCTCGTATAGGGTCACGTGGAAGGTAAAAATGGGATGCCGTAGAGTCATTTTACCACGATGACGTCATGCCATTAGTGAGCGCTTAAAATTCGTGATTTTGAGCCCGGTCGACAGGCATGAAAAAGGGTCGAAATCATGCATGCGGTATAAAAAAGTGTTTACGTGTCCGCGTTGACGCGCAAGTGAACAACGAGGATAATTTTCTCGCGAGACCCTTAACAACGCGTTAATTTTCTTGTAAGGAAAAAGAACGTTCTCGCTTTCTGGAAGATCGTATTATATACACGGAGCTACTTCCTCCGCAACTCGACGTGTGCGAAGGGAGCGTTGAATTTACATACAAGGCACGATTCCCATGAAGTTCGTTTCCTTCGTCGTTGGAATCGAGTTCTACTAGATTATTTTCATTATGCCTACATTTCAATTATATCACTCTCCATCGCTGGGAGACCATTATAATAACGTCATTCGCTCCACTCTCTATATTCCTCATTCATTATTCAATACTCCTACCAAATTTTTCATTTTACGAATACAGTCGAACCTAGACCGTCTAAAATTTCAATCTTTCACATTTTTTATACCTCAAAGTCATCTCTGGGCCCGTCAATTCAATATGTTTCGATACCATGCCTTGATTACTCGCGTCTCCAATAACTCCAAGTGTTTTTCGTCTACTTGCCACTTTGCGAGATCAAGCTTCGAGACTGTATGTACTTTTCTATTATACTGGGGAAAACTAATTCAATATTTTCACTGTACGTACGACAGTAAATTTCCAACACCAGATGGCAGCACTGCGCGGGATGACGAACATAATAATATATCATTTCCTTTTCTTTTCATGTTCTTTTTTTTTTTTCATTCCGAATTGCCATTTTTATTTCGATGTGAAATTTTCAGGCTTTTCCAGCTTTTCCGGCCAGAAATGTAATTTTTCCTTGACCGTAAATGTTAGAAAAGTAATCATTATTAAATAATACGTAATGGTAATGATTTTCAAAAAATTAGACAATTTTAAATCATGATCAGTTTTTCTCGACAGCGAGTCATCTTTTTCAAAAACTCGTCACGTCCAAACATTTAAATTTAATTAATTAATTGATTACAAGATGATTTTTCGTACAACATTGGAATAATTACTTTTACATTTAAAAAAATTAATATGAAATAAAAATTCCGCTCATTTCCGCCGCAACAAGTTCATCTTGCAAAATTTATAATGAACGTTCATAGCAAACTAATTATATAATTAGTTATTACACGAAATTCAAGCAATTCACGATATTCCAAAACATATACATTGCAAGAAAAAAAAACAATAACTTATGAGAGATTATTCAAAAATACCATTTTTCATGAAAACCACAAAATAACACAAAACATTACAAAAAATCACCAAAAATACAAAAAAAGTCAGAAAAAACGGCGATATATTTCAAGTATTCATGTAATTTTTGTTTACTTATTGATGAACTTTCGTGGTTTATTGAGAGAAAAAGTATACTTTTCTGCAATGTTTTGTAACGTTTCATAATTTTCCGGTCGTTTTTTTGTGTCAATTTTATTGCAGATTGTTCTAGATGTTCGTATTTCTTTTGATTTTCGGTAACGCTTTTGGTTAAAACAATTATGAATCAATTTTTTCCACGAAACATGTTCCTGATTCGGAGAAAAATTCGTCGATTCCTTAGTTTTTTCAGTTTTACTGGTTGCATAATGGGCGACTCTGAAAATAATATCCTTGTTTACGAGAAAGTCTATAAAAGTATGAAAAAGTGACAGAAAACAAGGATAAAAAGATTTGACAGTATTGATTAATAAAACATCGGAAATGTTTCATCCATGACTTTGAGTGTAGATAAATCAGTGAATCTGTCCCACATCTGGGTTTGTTGCACGCATGATGATTATTTACGTTACGAGTACATTTGCTTATTTGCGTAGGGTAAAAAAGACAAGAATAAAAAAATGCAAGTGCGGGGGAACGTGGATGTCCCACGCACTTGGCTTTACAAGTGGGACGTTCTTGTAGCAACGAGTGAGCGGTTCAGCGACCTCGAAAAACGCCGGTAATAAGGAAAACTTGCCACCGTGCGCCAACTATTTCGCGCTCCACGAATTTTCGAAAGTGCAACTCGGCATGTGTATTTCGTTGGGCAAACGACCTTGCTGCTGCACACGCCCTCAATAGCGCAATAGCGAAATCAACTAAGGGAGAAAAATTTGCTCCTCATCTTTCTCTTCTCTCAAATACCAAACATGCAATAAAATTATTTTTGAGAGGGAAATTAGAAAATTATTTACGTTCAAGAATTTCAAAAAGATCGTATCCATCGAATTTGTATACATTTTAATGGAGTTATTCAGAAAATGTATATTGCGGTATGCTATATTAATATTGTTGTTATGTCTACATGAAACAATCATTGTTTTGTTATATTGTAACAAACTTTTTAATCAAGAGTCTTTATTTTAATATTTTAGCTCGCTCATATAACAATAATTACTGCCTATTGTAACGTTAAATGTGTGTTTTCGCAAATCTCTGGAATCTGTTCTGAAAAATGAATGCTGGGATTTACAGTTTACTCAACGCAGCGTGACGCGGTTGCAGTGAATGCCCGGGATTATTCTACACCCCGGTGTCACATTAATTTACATGTACCGCTGCGCGGTACCAACATGCATGACGATTTGGGTAAAAATGAGATGAAAGCACCGTATCTGACTCAATTGCTCTCTATAGTTCAAAACCGTGTTTAATCGTGACATGTACAAATTGCGCTTTCCTCAATCCTGTTACGTACTGAATTGTGTGGTTTGGTACCTATAGAATTCGCCCAGCCACAAAATATATTATAAATATATTATATATATATATA
>JABFQM010002810.1:0-13713 GCA_022816865.1 Zelostemma sp. ZL-2020
TTTTTTCTTCTTCATCCCTTTCTTCCTTGTCCATGGGAAATACAAGAAATCGGTAAGCTGCTTACTAAGGACTAAACTATACGTCTATTTCTTCTTCCAATCGTTCTTCTTCTCCTCTGATTCTTGGTGCACGACTGCTACCGAGAGGATCTATTCACGCTCCACTTGTCCCCTTCGAACTTTAAAGATACCCTTTGCTACCAGATCGTATTATAAAGAATCCTGAGCGCAATACCGATGTCGAAGGATATGGATTACGATGGTTTCATCAGTGATTGGGTAAAAGAAACGAATGGAGAATTGCCAAAAGATGACATGACCGCGGATGGAGGGGGTCAACGATTCGCGCACGAAGCGCGAATTACGAGAGAAAGCACTTGTTCGTCTTTTCCACGATTCTCCCAAGTACTACATACTACTATAATAAATAATGGCGTCGCTGGATTGGGAAACATGACCTAACCTAGCCTCGCGCAGGCAATCACGTCCTCGGCATGCTCTCGGCTATCCCGAGGTGGACTCGCCCTATATAATTTGGAGCGCTCACGTGACCCTGAAACGACCGGGGTCATCGCCACATTTGTAATTTTGTCTGACGCCGGCGCGACCTATTCGCACGTTGTTCTGTGCCGTTACATCGCATACATGGATGCCGCCGAGCGAAGGACAAAGACGACAACGATAGCGACAGGTTGCTCGATCCAGGTACTAGATATCGATCCTGGGTCACCGACCTTCCAGCGAGTACCAACTCATTTAGTGTCAATTATCTCAAATGAGTCCGGGATTTCAGTCAATCCTTCGCTTCCGGAACAGTGTTGCAACACTTTATATCCAATTTTGTTTCTAGTCAGGGAAAAATCCGGAAAAGTGTGCTGGGAAACTCGTGAAGGAACCAAAATCAGAATAAAGTATTGGTGTAATCGATGAAGAAATGGAGAATGATAGTTAGTGACATAAACACGGACATTGTCTTAGAAGGTAAAGCTCGTATTCATCGCCATCATAAACAACATCGTAACTTAGCTGGCAGATGGCGATCCACAGTAAGAACCAGCAGAGATTAGATCGATTTTTCATAGCTTCACAAGAAAATCACTCTAGCGACTAACAAGCAAGCAACAGATGCAAATCGGAGGAGTGTATTCACTTGTCACAGTAGGCAATTTCTTTGCTTGCGCCTCGCACCGTGGAACTAGACAAGCATGTTGGCTACATCCTCTAGAAAGACATCGAAAGGATCAAAACGCCTTGACCATTTGAACCTGCGCTGAACAAATCACAATCACATAGCCCGCTATGTAAGACATGTAATATGGCTAAAGCGTATTGCCGACAAAGCGCATGCACTTTGCTCAATTTCTCTTATGTTAAATAGTCGCGATTTTTCAGTTCGTGGATTCATCTCCTCTGCTATTTCGATGATAACATCGAAATGAATGGCATTGAATTTCAAAAGAAATAAGATATTGTTTGAATGATAGAAGAAACTGTTGAAATTATTGGAATTATAAATTTTCCGACCGTCAATGGTTGTGATACACTTCTGCTCTTAATTGAACATTCGATAAGGAATCTAATCGTTATATTTGCCGACTCCAAGACGAAAACCATAGGTGTCAGTAGTTTAAGAAATTCTAAGAAGATATTTCTATAGTTTTAGAAAAAAACCGACAAGTAAGGGGTTAAGGAAAGGTCAAATTTCTAAACGATTTTGGACGAATGTCTTACGATCGTGTACTCGGATTTTTTCCGAACTTTGGTGGACACATTATTTTAATGTAAACTTAAACGACTTCGAATTTTGAATTACGATGAGATCTTAAAAAACCAGTATAAGTTTCTATGTTTTCTAAATTGAAATTTCACATTTGCACGGATTAGAAGGAACGTGTTACGAAAGCATGAAATTCGGTCGAAGCGAGCAAACTCTCGAAGCGTCTATTGAAATGACAAGATGATTTCTTCGAGGAAGGAACGATCGTCTTATTCAAATTTCTATCTCCTCTCCAATAAATAATTATCAGCATGGAATTAAGTCCGAAACATATATTTCGAAAAGTGTCACAGATGCTTAAAATTAGCCGGTCTCGTGGGTTTCTCTCTCGAGTCACTTTTGTTAGATAAGTATTTTACCGTTGGGCTCCGAAATATTGGAAGGCCATAAAAAATCGTGAGTTTACGTAGAACGATGGAGGTCTTTGACTCGGGATGAGAATTCAAAAAAGCCGGGATGACTGTTTGTCACCTCTCACTTGGGGGCGCGCTCGCGCGACACAGTTTTTAATTTTCATCCCGTCCACATTTCGAAACCGGAATTCCCACAGGCTGCTTCCGATGATGTTAATAAAACCAAGCCCAACCATTAAAATGAAGTGCTTTTTGGAAAGCCGAATCCGGGCAATATTTACATGTCCTAATCGTAATATTATTCACGTGCCTTCTAGCATTTATTTTTCAACAACGTCCACGGACCCATAAAGTCTTGCAGGGCGTCCTATTTATTTATTTTATATTCCGGCGACATTTGTCGGTCGGGGACAGAGACGGAAGCATGCACCGAAAGGGCAATCGGCCTCGAGGAAACAACCGAGAACGAGCGAGAAAGTCAAGATTAAATTCTCCCCCTTCGGAGGCTAAGTTATGCATCTCGAACGACCCTACGGCTGTCCCTTTTTCACGACTTATCGGAGAAACATCTCCGCCTCGAGGCGAGTCCCTCCCTCTCCCCTTCGCTCTCCTTATCGCTCGCATTCGTAAATCTACGATTAAAGCGCTGCTAAATGAGACGTCAACCGGGCACACGGGCCAAATTATTCCGACACCGGGCCATCCTTAAGCGGATTCATTTCTCCGTTCAAGATCAAGGGGGCTCGCGCGTTGCGGAGAAAAATTCTCATACGAAAATACCGCGACGGCAAAAATAAAAGAGAGTAAACGAGTAAATTAGAGCGCGGCGTGTCTTCGCGGTATCCGCGAGGCGCGCAGATAACTAAAATGCTTTTGACACCTCGGCGCAACAAGATATAAAGCGCGCGAGATACGCGGCCTCAGGCTCCGAGCGAGATGGATCGGGCTGTACGTGCCGGTCCCTTTTAATCCTTCTCGCAACCGGCCGCGTCGATTAAGTCCACGCTCGTAATATTAATGGATATCCGCGCCGCTGCGTCAAGTATTGTCCGTAAGTGCTCGAATCGGCGATTCATGCAGTCGTGATCAGCGCCGACACTTTTAGCTCATCATTCTGACAACTTTGAGAAAAATGCGCATTGTGAACGAGACAGGTGGACGATGTTGTGTTGCAAACAATGTTGCTTCGGACATTCTTGCGTTTTCAACCCCGGTAACTGATAATCGATACCTACGGAAAACTAACAAAAAAAGTGATCGAGTCGAATCAATGGTGCATGGAAGAGGGACGGAATTTCCATCTTTTATGTTCGTTATTATAGGATGTTATGATGTAACCGGTGTTTTCAGTTGGAAAATCTTCAGCGTAATACAAATTGAAAAACAGCGATTTACGGTGCTTTTATGTCGTCAATTCCTCTTCTCGCGTTGATACCATAAAAAGAGAATTGCTCTGGAGGAGCATAAATCAGGGTAGGCTGGCAAATGCGTGTGGAATATAGAGGCACTAGAGTGCTTTATAAATCCGAGAGATGCCCGGGCGAAGGCGCGCTCGTAAGTCGTGCATCCCGATATGAATCTGCGGCGATGTAATATTTAGCCTATCGACGCTCCCCAGATGTCGTTTTACGTAAGAATATATATTCGAGCCCGGATGTTTTCTCCAAATGTTTCCGAACGAATTTACATTCTCAATTTATTCACATTTCGAGTCAACAACATTCTTTTACACTCAAACTCCGATTGATGCAATTCGAGGGTTTACTTGCCTTTTTTTTCACTAATATAATAAGTATAATATAAGTTGATTTGAGAATGCATATATAGGGTTAAACATCCCTAGTTTTTTTTTCTAATCAAAGAGAAACGCGAATTTTACACGGCAAAAACTAGAATTTATGCGCCTAATCGAAGTACCGTTGAGAAGAAGGAGACGATTTTACAATTTCTCCGATCGCGGTTTATTCATTAGTGTCTCTAATCATGGATCGGGTCATTCCGAACGCGAGGCGTTCGGTAGCAGAAAAACGGTATTTTATAACGTTATATCAACGATTACACCGATTCTGCAAGTCAGAGTCGTTACCAGAGCCGGGTGACGTGACGAGGTTGTTTTTGCCATTATTCCGTACTCTATGCTTTGCAATTAGTAAAATAATAGCAGAGTAAAGCAAGCATTTCGATTTGCGACATAAAAGCTCATGAATCACCTGCCACGATCAAATTATTGAAAGCGTTCCGGCGTATCATTAGAGATTTCTGAATCCCCTCAAGAATAAATCGAAATCGACTTTCCACCGTTTCTTGCAATGCCCCCGAGTCCTTCGGAAAACCGGGAAATGTCGCGATCAATCGTTTCAAGTTCGCGCTAATATTTTGAATTTGAAATGTCACGCCATGTTTGAAAGCGAACGTACAAAAAGATGGCCAACGAGTAAAGAAGCGCAACATCGTCAAGCTTTTTTCATTAATTTTTTTACAATATTTAGCATGTATGTTCGATGATTTTTTTGTTCAAACGTAAGCCGGACTCAGTTCTTGCTTCCGATCCCACATTTCTAGCGTGACGAATAGCCCCACGAGAGCGTTCGAACGGTAATTGCGTTACTCTCGTAAAACAAGCGAAAAGCAGTCGATGAAGCGTCAGCTGAGAAAAACTAGTACCGGCTTCATAGATCTGTTCCCTGCAGAACCCTTTTTACATATATTACTTTCTTTCTCTTATTATGTCGTTTCTGCGGGAGGGCTTCGTTAATAAACCGTATCCGGAGACATCTCGGGAGTTACTTTACACGCCGGCTCGCCACCTAATTGGACGCACGTTCGGATCCGGACAGGAACACTAATGGCATTGACACTTTTAATAGGCGGGGTTTCAAGGATGACAATGCCTTCAAATTATATCCAAACAGTCCTCATTTTCGTACACGCCACCGATAAAACGGCGACAATTTGTCTGGGTTCATAGGTTATTTTCGTAGTCGCCCGATAGATCGAGTGTCTTATTTCTTTTTTCCTATTTTTGTGTAATTTATGGATAAAGTTTTCGTGTAATAATTATTTTAAATTCTATTGGTGTAATGCTTTTCCGGAGATCGATCTTTAAGGAACGATGCTTTAATGAATGAATTCTCTTTCACACGATTCGGAATGAATTCGAGAATCAATCTTTAAAAACCGCTCATCGCCACTATGACATAGAAAACGTTCGCGAAGAACGGTAAAGACGACCCCGTATTTTTTTCGCAATCGAGACAAAATCGGTCGATCATTTCCACGTGGCATGCAAATGGAGTCAAGTTATTTTTCAATGGGTACGCACTAAATCCAAGGTATGGTATAATTTCGCTATTAATTTCGACTTTTCGTACGACCGGCGTATCTTATTTCGATACGAATTTATCTCAGGACGCTGCCGGCTAATTATGCCGGCCGTTATGTCAGTCTCGTTCGAAAAATGCGTGATGAACCCTGAACCAGCGGGATCGACCTCTCCCTCTTAGCGTTTATATCCTCCGCAGTCTCGAAAACAAAACGATAAAAAACCAGTATCGAATTGGATTACGACGGGTTGGACAATATTTGTCAGCATTAAAATAAATTATTCGAGGCGTTATTGGAAGATTACCATTTCTTACAGTATTCCTTTGAAATGCCACTTGTCACTTTTGTGCGATATTTATTCTTCAATGCCAAATCGTTTAGCGTAGAAATGGCATCGAAAAAATGTCGATGAATCGATTGATTAGCATGTGTAACACGTTTTATTACATACGTTTTCGTCGCTGATAATTTATTCGCAATTAAATGGTTATACAATTAGTCTCGCGTTTTTTTTTTCAGTAAATTTATTAGTGCCATTTGAAATTTGCAATTCGAAGGACTCGAATCGTATTTTTCTTTCTTCGGATGGGCAAAAACATTTTTTAAGCGCGATAGGTTGATTTTAAAATAGTGGAACGAGCTCGATGTCTTTCAAAGAAATACAAAATTCCGTGAAATCTCGATGGAAACAACGTGGGATCGCGAAGGATTCGAAATCTCTCCATTTCAGTTCATCATCGCGGTTTCGTGGAGGCTGACTCCTAAGCCTAATCTGACTCGTTGGATCGCGGGATTGTAAATCGTGGCAAACGGGTCGTTAAGTTGCTCCTAATCGTAAAGGCAACGCTAGGTATTTTGCGCTGAAACTCGAGCGTCATCCGGTACCGGCTTCGATTATCCCCGTTCTCATCAAGAACACTCGGCCCCGAATCCGAAAAACGATTCCCATTTTTAGCGAGACAATTCTCCCGTTTCATTCTTTCTCCCTGCCAGGAAGCAATCAGAGCCTCGCCGATAATGATCGTTAGACCCAAATGAGAAAACATAAACTACCAATCTTCAGTATTTTCAGTGCGAGAGCCATATCTTTTATTTAACAGCGCACGTAACGTTACCTGCGCATTATTTTCTTCTCCGAATGTGTAAATAAATCATGCACGATCGCTGATTTCTAACGGTTCAGCGAATTTTCGTAATTTCAAGCTAGGAAAAAAACACATTCAGCGCCATTGATTTATCGATTACGCAATTTTTTTATTCCAAGAATGAGAACCACTGCCACTGCAGCTCTCACGTTCCCAAATATTTGAATACTAGACTCGTATTTGGAAATTCCATCAAGTTGGCTTATACGATATTTAAGCGACTGCTTCATTTACAACTTTGTTAATCTCGTAAATATAATACAGGCTACATTATAACGGCCAAAGATAACCGATCATTTTTGATTGCCTAACCAAAGAACAGAGATGAAAAAAGGATCCGAGCTGGTAACCGAAGAAGTCGAGCAGGAGAAGATCAGTTATCGCGGTACTTCATCAAACGGAGCAAGAGCGTCACATTAGCGGCCCAATCGTGATCACAAGTCCATTTTTTCTAGGAAACATTCGCTAGTCCTACGAAAGAATCCAATGAAAAATTGTAAAATTATTTATGTATCGTCGTAATGACCCGGTCTTGGCACAAACAAGCGAAAGCATAGAAAACTTTCGCGTCGATCAAAATTCTTAACTCTTTATGATTCATATATTATACCAAGCAAAAAATTAAAACCGGATTAGGGTTCAAAGACCAGGACGAAACGTGGAACCTTTGGACAAGTACTCTTCGGAGTGACGACTCAATAAGTTCCGCATGAATAATTTCTGGGAAGACTGACGTCTTTGGATCCTTTTTTTTCTCTCGAATTCTCAAGAGTTTCGTGGTCACCCGCGCATCGACCCACATAAATTTTTATTCGCCTCCAAATGACGGCGGAAACTTTCAGCGGGCCTTATTAGAACCCAATTTCGATCCCTGTCGGAGTCATGATTGGAACGATCCCTAATAAAACCGTAATTGAAATACTTCGAAAATGCGTCGTAAGTTGCGAGAGTTTAAAAGCATAAGGAGACGTGTACTCGGCGAGCGCTCGAGATTCTTATCCGGAAACGGCGCAATTACGGCGAAAAGGCCCAGTTTTTAAGAGTCAACCGAATGATGCCCCTCCCTCCGCTTCGGCCTGTTTCCCAGGCGTCCCGAACGACTCCGGGCCGATTGAATCGGTAACAAACGATTGAAGATACGAGCGTGGCATACGTGAGACCACACACAAGCTCTCGCCTCGGTCCGGGTAATGTTTCTTTTAAGTGCGAACACAAATTGTAACTGATACGATGCGATGGGCCCAGTTCCTCGGCGAGTGGTCCGCATCCACCGAGATCCGATTTCAAAAGCCGTACGTATCGTCAAATCTGCGATTTCGATGCTCGATTTTCTGTAATTCGGATGCAGAATGAGTCAGTACGGACCAATGACCAAAGGCAGTTACGTATAATGGGTCGTCAATTTCGCCGGACACGATCGTCCCTCGTTATCGTTAATTTTATTAGAATTGTAAAAAAGGATGAAGTTGAGGTCGAGTTTTCAAGTAATAAGCGATCCGGGGGTGTCGAAAGACAAGCCTGATTTTGCAGAATTAGGCTTTGGGTATTTGGAATACATCGCGGAATTGGGAAGACTGCAGCCGTGAAGAAATGTTTGCCGTTCATCAGGGATGCGCGGAGCATTGATAAGAAACGTCATAGATCACGCGAGGAAAAAATACGTCTCGAAAAAGTCAAAAACGCTCGTCTAGAAACGAGCGAAAAAAGTGGCTTCGGAAGATGGAGGGGGAAAAATTTCATTGGCTGAATTTTTAGCGCATTTAAAAATTGGAGAAGCGAGCGGTGCCAAACGAGTTTAGGATGTTATTCAAGACTTACGACATGTGTCACTGGAGCTAAGCATCAAAAGCTGAGGAGTACGATAACCTTGATCGCGGACTCATTTGAGGATAAATAGTTCCTTTCTTTGATCTGCCGGCGTTCGCCGAAGCAGGTATACACACGCAACAATCTACTTATGGAGCGTTCGATTTACAAATCAGATGAGGTTGTTGATCTTCGCTTCGTGAAATGGGATCATAAGGAATCGCCATATTATTTGCCTACGATCTTTCTGTCGCATTTTTGAAAATTACCATTTCGCAATTCTCCGCCATCCAAGCGTATAAATTATTAATGACGCCTTATCACATGCTGCGGTATTTATATCTCGACGCGATGGCGGAAGTAAGCACGTTCCGAAAGAAGTAAATTCCCTCGGAGTTAGCCCACGATGCTTAGCGTTCTTCCTATCTGGGCGTGTCGTGTGAACGCAGGCATATCCACGCCGCGTGACGAGATCAAGATACAATAATTACAATTATTGTTCTTCGTAGGTGAATCAAAATTGTTATCGAACGCTCGAAAATTATTTCGAACGACCATTTTAGAGCTCGTTGGGAATTGTATTTCTACAGCATTTTCCGCTTGATTTTCTCCCAGAATGTGACAAACACTTTACTGATAAAAGATAATCGCATTTTTGGTTCCGATACTTTTCAGTTTCATTTCTTATCTCAACTTTTTTTACGATATCTTCATCGAATATTACCTTTTTCTTACTACCTTTCTCACATTGTTATTTTAAATTATATATTGATACTATCCGGATACCAAATAGTACTACTTCGTAATCTACTAGAGCCGAGATATTACCTCAACATCAGCCGAATACCTTTTTGGTATCACTGGTACCAACGAGTATAACATTAATACCATCTGGTACTAACTAGTATCACCGTGGTACCAGCTGCTTTCAACTGGTACCAACAAGTATCACCTTTGTATCAGCTCATATAAACTGGTACCAACAAGTATGAACTAGTATCACGTTGATACCAGCTATAATCAATTAATACCAACTAGTATCGCCTTTGTAACAGCTAGTATTAACTGTCACCAAAAAATATTATCTCGATACCAACTAGTATCCCTAAGATATCAGCTGGTTCTTATTAAGATCACATTGACACCAGTCTGTTCCAACTAGAATCTTCTTGTCACCAGCTGTTATCATCTAACAAATCCAATTTAAATATAAGAAACGATGATACAACAACTTTTAATACTCATGTCATTTGTGGATTGATAGATCTGGAGAGAAACAAAAGTATGCGAAAAATTGCAGTCTACACGTTCCATTATAGCGTTACTTCTTGATGCGATAAATGCGTATCCAGCATCTTATATGGACCACACTGGAGGGCATCATCGCTCGACATTATTGCAACCTATTTGATAGGACTGTCACTTTATGACCGCTCGTAACTAAACGTGCATAATACTGTGTCGCGTTTCATCGCTTCTCAACTTACACCAAGCTTGGGTCATGGGTCGAGCACTAACGTGCGACCGATGAAACAAAAGCAGAAGGAGACGAACAGGTACGAAACGGAAGAAGCGGGGGACGCGAGAAACGATCGTGACGTTTACCAGCGGATGAAACTTAAACAAACAATCCTGTATTTTCGTGCGGCCTTACGTCAACATTGTCCACGTCGATTGGCCGTAATGAATTCCACGTAAACAGATCAAGCACTCGTTCCAAGAGCGAAAATGCGAAAAATGCGTGCGCTTTATGTGATAAGACAGAAAAAGTGGCTTGCGCACTAAAAGCGGGGATTACCTGCAATTACATACATTCGCCGATTATGCTTACGAATCGCTTTGACGTTGCAAATGCGTGTGTGTTTATGTAAATGTGTAAATTTCACGTTTGACTCGCGTGTGTACGCACACCTAGGCGAGTATTGAAAGAGGAGACAACCGGTTGTGCTATGCGCGGGATCATAGAACCCCACTCTCGACAGCGACCTCTTGGCGCTTTGAAGATGACATCGAGGTTCTCAACTTGATTCTCAAGGGATCCCTTTTATTAATATTGAAAATCGATTATTGAGACGAGTAAAATTTGCATTTCGCGTCAGCACGAATCCGAACCCTTTTAAAAATGCTTATCTCGAAAAAGCTCAATGATGTTTCAAAAGAAGCTTCTACGAAGCGAGGGACGAAATTGAAAATGGTATGAAAATTGATAGACGCGAGACGGGATAAAAGAGGCTGCTTAATCCAGGCATAACTCGACGCAGCGACAAACGAGCCGAGGCAAGAAAGGCCGCCTGATTTATGGATGATCGAAGGCCACATTCTCATAGCGGGCTCTTGCGCAAAAGGTAAGCACGCTCTTCTTCCGCTGCCTGCTCGTTTTGTCACGGAGAAAACGTGAAGCTTCCGTCGTACGATTCGCGACAGATCGATTCAGTCCGGCTGTTTAGCCATCGCTTTTTGCCCCTATTATTTTTCTCCTGCGCCTCTTCCTATCTTCCTACTTTATTTATAGTTTTTCTCATCTCTGTTTCGCGTTTATTTGCATATCCCTTGAACTTCTCTTAATCACCGTGGCCCCGTTCGTCTCATTCGCAGCGATATCTGTTACATTAATGTATGAGAGCAATCGTTAAACTTGATGTGTACATACGTCTCGATCGGAACGCTCGGGATCAATTTTCTTGAATGAGAAAAAATCGTGACATGGCTTCAGCGTGTGTACCTACCCACCCACCTACCCACCTACCTATGAACTTACCTATTTCCCTACGAATCTGGAAACCGACCTATCTATCTATACTTATGGACTTGCGAACCTACCTATTAATGTACGAACCTTAAAACCTACGTATCTATCTACTTATGGACCAACGAACCTACCTGCTAACCTACGAACCTAAAATCCTACCTTTTTGTCTATCTAAGAACCTACGAAGCTATCTATCTACCTGAGAACTTAGAAACCTACCTATCTATTTATCTACGAACCTGCAAAGTTACCTATCTGCCTACGAACCCAGAAATCTACCTACTTACCTACCTATGAACCAGAAAACCAACCTGTCCATGTACCTACTTATCTGCCTTCAAATCTACGAACCTACGAACCTACACCCAGAGAAAAGTTTTGTTGGCATAAACAGTTGTTTGTTGGCACAGCAAAATGTTCTGTCGGATTAGGTATGACGAAATCTTTTGTTGAATTCAAGAAAACATTTTGTTAATCTAACAAAATTAGACTAGGTTTGACAGAATGTTTTGCTTAATTCAAATACAAAATGAGCATTTTGTTAAATTTTACAAAATCTACTTGTCTATACCTACCTGCACCTATAGAGTGTATCTACTTATCTATACCTACCTCTTTCTCCTTCTTCTTCTTCTTCTGTTTCTTCTTCTTAGGAGCTACACGTTTTTCATTCCGACCCCCCTCCCCCTCCTTCACGTAATCAGTTATCACGAGTTTGTCAAACTTCTTCACTCTTCACCTTACGCACTCAGAAAAAAGATTTGACCGAGTTTCCATCTGGAAATCAACATATACCATCTTTTTTTGGGAAATTTAATCGAAAGTACCATCCACAATTTTTTTAAGTTGTAATTTCCGAAAAAAATTCCACTGTACGCTGGGGACGAACCCAGGACCTCTCGCTTGCCGGGCGATTGCTCTAAACCACTGAGCTACGCAAAGCGTATGAACTTCTCTCGGAAAACTACAACTTTCTACCAAATTTACTTTCAAGTAAATTTCAAGTATTTCCGATTAAATTTCCTAAAAATTGTTCTTTAC
The DNA here is from genome assembly GCA_022816865.1 of Zelostemma sp. ZL-2020. Lineage (NCBI taxonomy): Eukaryota > Metazoa > Arthropoda > Insecta > Hymenoptera > Platygastridae > Zelostemma > Zelostemma sp. ZL-2020. Next base: position 12,196 of record JABFQM010002810.1, read on the forward strand.
CATCTTTCTTTCACCCTAGATCGCAGCGAAAAGAACGAGGAAGCTAAAATTTTTTACCTTTTCTCATATTAGAACCAATGAACCGTTCTCTGTCCTGAGCACTCGATAACTTCTTGCCCTTTTACTCGATTCTATAAAACGCAGCACGCATCATCCGCTTCGATTACATCAACGGTATTTCTAGTGACTCGCAATTCGCATCGATATATTGTTCCATGCTCGCCGAAGAGGATTCGCGATGGTATCATCGGGCGAAAGTGCGCCTGCGCGTGCAAGGGAAAAGAAAAGGGGAGAATGAGGCAGCGGAAAAATCGGAAGATGCGAATAGCGAGGAATCGATCGGGAATTTTTCCAGCAAGCCATAGCGCGATTTACGATTTGCTCTCGCGATTTCCGAGGACACTGGGCGCTTTATCGAGCGAGCGGTAACCTTTCCATAACTATCGCGTCTGTTGCCGTAGATCACCACGACGACCAATTTACTGAGCAACCTCTTCGCCGACCTCTTCGCGTTTCGCTTGTGTGTTTCTCCGTACACACCGCGCTTAAATATATGGGTCAAATCAAAAAATGTGATAAGTTTTCCGATCCGAAATGGCGATGTCTGGAAGTGATTTCGAAGAGTTTTTCTTCGTTTGTAATCCATTAATTACACTTTCAAGAATATAATTCGAAAATATCGCAGCTACAAGTTGCGGAAATTCCAATGGACGGGTCGTACTTTTTGGACGATCCGCATATTTGTCGCGGAACCGAGGCCGTTTTAATTTCAAGCGGGTCAACTTTCTTTCGCCCACGTCCGTGTTAACGATATGTTACACACCGATGAAATCCACCGGTCAACATCTGCCTTTGAATCGTATTTTCATTGCCAGAAGCGGTCCACCTTGCTCCAAACAACCTTTTTACTTCTTTTTTTTTCTCATACCAATCGAATTAATTATTCGAAAATGAATTCCGCGCAGTTTCAAATGCGAGGTGAAATTCTTTTCTCTTTGAACGAAGAGTTACTGACTTGTCATATGAATTTCTCGTTTTCGTGAGAGCGAAAAAAGTAAAACGGTTTTGTTTTTCAATACCCACGTAATCTCGCTCTTTGAATTGGCGAGCGTGGGTGACTAGCGTGTAATCCAGCGACTACGCGAGCATTTCCGGCAATCGTAAAGAGAACATCAGATCTTTCTCTCGAGATATCGCGATCAAATCTGCTTTAGAAACTGTTCGTCTCTTTCATATTCTTCACGCGTTTTCTCGAATGTTTGAAAAATTCGAATGTTCGGAAAGCCCACCCCTTTCTCTTTCACTCTTTCTACATCTTACCTTCAACATCTTTATTATATCTTCATATCATTTTTTCTATCTTTTTCATTCCATTTCGATTATCACATCCTACTTTAGTTACATATTTTATTTCACTTTTTTTTCATTATCATTACTAAACACCACACCAGTCAATCTATAAACACATGTGAGCTCATCATCACTACACCTCTCATACAACCAGACTCACAACACACC